>CABHPR010148897.1:0-18328 GCA_902168415.1 Peromyscus melanophrys | reverse complement strand
ATATATATATATATATATATATATATATATATATATATATTATCAGCTGGCCATTCTCGGTTCTTGTCCTTTCCTGGCAAATGCCATGTCAAACTTCCATCGGGAACTAGTGTTCACTTTTTGGTATGACTTGGCTTCCACCTGGAAAGATGTTTTTAAACTTTAAGCATAGCAAAAATTCCATAGAGTGCTTGTCAAGCATACTCCGTTGGACTTGGTCTGTGGTTTCTCATCCAGTTGGCCCTAGACAGGACTTGAGAGTATGGAGAGTATGCGTTTCTCACATGGTGGTGCTGATTCTGCAAATCTGTCAAGTGATGCTATGCTATAGTCCACAGACAAGAATTGAAGAAGGACCAGACTGGGAAGAGCTTCATGTTGTCTGTCCAGCAGGGTCTTCTTGTCTCATCGATATGTGCCATGCTGAAGCAGAAGCACCCATCAGTATACTGAGGATTTGCCACTAGAGTGTGGAAGTGTGGGTGACCATTGATTAGAAGCCAAAACTGAATCAATGGTATGTTGTAATCCAAGTCACACTAATAGCTTTGATACAAGCCGATGTCTAGATAAGTAAAATAATACATTGTTGTCTTTGAAAAAAACAGTGAATCAGAAGTTCTGTTTTCATCTGGACATTATTTTAGTTCTTAGTTTGTGGATTGGCCTCCAGGAAGTCTTACTGTTTTATCCTGGATATGACATTCTGTGCACATATATACCACTGAATTTTGCTAATGTTCTCTTAAAAAATATTCTTTATAAAGCCATAATCTGCATTAGATATTTTGGTCTTTGAGGGAAAATGCACATTTGGACCATGATGGTTTGAACAGAATCCTGTGGGTATTTTGCACCCAATAAATTTTTGTTGTATAAAAAGAGGGTTAATTAATGATGGATGACATGTGCAAAGGCAAGTGAGGAATGTCACATCTTGGACAATGTCCTGGCTTGTGGTTGTCTGTATCAGCATTTCAAAAACTCATGAGAGTCTGCATGTAGGAAGTTGTTGTCATTATAATCCTTTACTCCTTTAAAGGAAGTGTCCGTATTCTTGCCACTTGTATAGAGAATGACAAATGAAGTTCTCAAGGCGATAAAAGGCGATAGACCAGAAAATTTAAATTCTAGCTGGAAAGACAGAAGCTGAAGGGGAACACATCTAAAGTTGAAAATTCCCTGAGTGCACAGATGAAGGAAGGTATATTTATTTAACAGTCAAAGTAAAATAAATCAGAATTGGATGTTTCCTTGGGGATTTAAGAAATGTCATCAGTATTTTTAAAAAGAAATATTACTTTGCATAAAGATGAATAAAGGGTGAACTCATCCTCTATATTCATTTTTACATCTCCCTTTAAATTCTAAGCCACACTATAAGAGCTCGTGGTAGACCAGTTACCTGAATTTACCTTGGTCCTGCTCAAATCTGCAGTGACAGCTTTCAAAATTACCAAAAACAGTCTCAGCAAAACAGAATCATTTATGAAGCTTGTCCTATCTCCAACTAGATTGAACGGTCCTTGATAGCACATATCCAGAAAAACATACTGTATGCCACTTCTCACCAAATGGAATTGGCTGCTAGAAGTCCTGTGGAGAGAGAGATGCTAAGGGCATGTCTGGGCTTGATGAGAAAGAGCATAATGATGGCACTGTACACCCCAGATCTAATATTGTCACTTGTTTTGTAACTTCACTTGCAAAAGATGATTAGGCTCAGTGAAAGGATATTGAGATGCTTAATGAAAGATATAATGAATATTTAAATTTTGTGTTATTTCTATGAAATGCATCTTAAAATTTACGTTTTTTTCAAGTTGAAATGTAAATTAGAATCATTTATACATAATACTTTGTAAAGCATACTAATGAGCTGATGAGAGTATATATTTAACTTAAAAGATACGTTTTTATTGCATTCTGAAACTTTAATATTTCACAAATGTTCAGTGTCAAGCACATGCTTTCCAGATACTGGGGAGCTTGGTGTTCTTGGAACCTGCTGAGAGTTTAGGAAGTTGAGCTTCCTGAAAAGAAGTTAGGACACTGTAGACATCTCCCTGAAAGAGAGCTTGAGGTTCCAACTCACTGCTCTGCCTTTGTTTCTGGGCACCATGAACTCAGCAGCATCTTCTGCCACTTGTTTCCAGTGGCATGATGTATTGCCTTACCAGTGTTCCAGAGTTACAGGATCAATGACCAAGGGACAGTAAACTAAGATCTCTGAAACTGAGTCAAGATGAATCTTTCCTTCTGTTAACATGATTAGCTCAGATGTTTTGTTACAAAGAGCTAATAGTTCTCTTCCAAAGTATTCTGTTTTTAATGTCCCAAATACAGTTACTATGTCCTTGTGTTCCTTACTTAAGAAAATTGACCCCCCAATCATATAATAATTTACTGTGGCATATCTGGATTGTGTTTTTCTTCAAGTGTAAAAGTTTTATTGAGTAGCATACGATATACAGTGTCTTTCAAATGAGAAATTGATGTTATAATTATATACTGCCAGGGATTAAAATTTGAATGAATATCATATCATATCTCTAATTTTTTTGGAATTCATTCAGGCATTCACCTCATCACCAAGTTTGAATTCATCCACTTAAATCTTTTAAAAGCTGGATGGTATTTGACAAATAACTAAATTCTTAATACTTTTCCTTTCTTTCAGTAAAATTTATCCAAATTGATCTTGTAGCAGCAATACTTTATTTCTTATTCATTTTCGATAATGAAAATACCTGATTGTTATAAATTTCAATAATACTTTAGTTAAAATATATGTGGAATATGCTTTTAGCTGTATATCTCTTCATGGGTGGGAAAGTCCTGTTTGTTCTCAGACTTGAACTTCTAAACCCTGTAATTTGCAAGTCTGTAGTATGCATATGAAGGATAAGGACGCACTCATTGTTTTAAATTCTTCTGGATGGTGTATTTTTATTTCCTGGTATTTCATTATATTTGATTCATAAACTTATGTTTCCAACCTTAATTTGTTACATTTTATCTGTATGCCAACTACTGCATCTTGTTTGTGTGTGTGTGCCAACTACGACATCTTGTGTGTGTGTCTATGTCTGTATGTGTTCATATACATGTACTACATAGGTATACATGATATACATCCTACATTAAGAAATTAATATACTAAAAGATGAATAAATCAATAGGTGCTTCAATTGAAATACAAGTGTTTATTATAGAAATAAGATAATTTACAACTCTATCGCTTTTCATTTGATGTGTCTCTCAGTATTCATATTAATGTTAGCACCATCTCTATTTTTGAATATATCTTTCAATTTGTAGCTCAATCTTTTTCTTTATTGTGTGTGAATGTGCTCTCCTGTATTAATAAGAGAGTTCAGCTCTACTAAGTCAATACCTTTCAATTGTTTCCTAGAAAACGCACCTTTCTTTGATGTTGTAACTGCTGCAATAAGGCATTAGAGAAAACTTAATATATAGAGTGCTGTGCCTTCTGGGCCCTGGATGAAGGGATACACTCACACTCCTAGTATGAATGACCTATGCAGAAATACGTACAAATGGAGACAGGTTGGCTGACTCTAATTTAGGACTATCCTAGCAAAATTAACTTACCAGCTTTCTTCTGTGTCTCATCTTAGACAGAATCTATCCCAAATGAGCAATTAGACTCTTCCTACATTGTCACATCATATTGTATCAGATCATGACATGTCATGGCATGTCGCGCTCTGTCATGTCAATACTCAGTATTTGCTCTGTACCTGAGTATTATTGCTCTTAAGCCAGATAACAGGACACATTCCGTTTAAAGAGGCAAGAGTTATGTAAACCTTCGTCCTCATCATTTCTCTGTACTTGAAACATTTGTCTTATTTAAAATCTATTTTCCATGAAAGTATGTAGTGTAACATGCTCTGCAAATACACACTAATTTGAATAAAAAATTTAAGCAGATCAAAGGAGTGGTAGATATTTTGTGCTGATAATATGATGTAAATATTGCCATATAGTCTGTCTTCAAGTCCAGATAATTTAATTTCAGCCAAGAGTAAAAGTTGAAAGTGTGCTATCGTTGGTCTCTTGTGAATTTCTTCACTTGTTTAAAAAGACTTTCTGCTTTCTAAGGTCACTGTATCAGAAGTCGCAAGGCCATTGAGTCTCCAGTGCATCTGCCCTGCAGCTCATCTGCTGTGGGATGTTCTGTATGACAAATATGTTAATAAATAAAGAACTGATTGGCCGGTAGCCAGACAGGAAGTATAGGCGGGACTAACAGAGAAAAAGATTGAGGGAACAGGAAGGTGAGAGAGGAGACTGCCTGGAACCGCCGCCAGGACAAGGAAGATGTAAAGTACCGGTAAGCCACGAGCCACGTGGCAAAGTAGAGATTAATAGAAATGGGCTAAATATAAGAGTAAGAGCTAGACAATGATAGGCCTGAGCTAATGGCCAAGCAGTTTAAATAATGTAAGCGTCTGTGTGTTTATTTTATAAGTGGGCTCCAGGACTGGCGGGACTTGGGAGCTGGAGAGAAATTCTCCAGCAACACTCATCTCTTCTTGCTATACATTATTTGCCTAAATTTTACAACTTTCAGAAAGGACATTCTTCACAAAAGCTTATTTTAGATAAATTACTATAGACTACTTTATGAATGAGTGTGAATAGCCAAGCATGGTGGCACACATCTGTAATCACAGCACCTGGAGAGACAGAAGCAGGGAAGTTTGGAATTTGAGGCCACTTTGGACTATGTAATGAGGTTGAAGTCAGTCTGGGGTACATAGTAAGATCTCATTTTGTCAACAAGCAACAAAAAAGGAAAAAATTCAAATATTTTTCAGGTTTTGATTATGTATTACCAAAATTTGGTTTAGAAATGTTGATTCCCAATTACTGTCTATGAACTTATTCTAAAAATCTGAGTAGCCATATATAGAGCAATAGAATTCCATGCTAGGTACTAGGAGTGTTATAATGATGTACAAGATTAGCAAACACTTTTCCTTTCATGCTTAATTTTATTAGAATTCACAGGACTCTGTCAAAGCTCTGTTTCATCTTGTGTCAGTTCACAATTTTAACACTAACACTTCTGCAACATCATAACTTAATAATTTTATTATTTCTGAATCTGTAGTGAGGTTCTTACTTTAATTCCCAGTGTATGTGATTTTTCTACTTCTAGTGTTAATTTTTTTTCAAGAATCATATTTTGGACTTATTGCCTTTCTTTATGACATACCTTATTGTTATATAACTTATTTTTGCTCATATTTATAATTCTGTTTACTGTACTTCAATTTTATACTTTTCTATATTGCCTAGATAATTATCTCCTCTATCTGTTTTTACTACTTGCCCATTGTAGAAATTAATGTAGAACATGAGATGATGGGGGATAAAGAGAAGGCTCAGTGGTGAAGGGGTTGATTTGCAAGCATGAGGACTTGAGCTCAGACTCCTTAACACCATGCAAAAACTTCAATTGTGGTTACAGGGTACCTCTATGGCAAAGGATTTGCTTACTCACAGCATCTACAAGGCTCTGCTTCCAATCCTCAGCTTTCATCATGTAAAAGCTGCTACCTTCTTGCATGGAACAAATACTGAGCAGGAAGTAGAAGGTGTTGAGTCAAAGTTGGAAGCCTTGTTCAGTGTCTCTGTCATGAGACAAAGAACGAATTAACTGGCTAGTTGTTCTAGTTCAGCTCTATTGGTTATATAGTTAATAGGGATTCATCCAAAGTATTTTAGTGGATTTTTGTTTGTTTCAGTTTTAATGCATTCAACTCTGTCAGAGGTCATCTTTTTCCCCTGCTAGTATAGTCAGTATATTTTAATTTTATAATTACAGATCTCTTTTACTAGACATTAGGCTCTGTGTAATAAATTATGTTTATTTTCTTGCTTGTAATTGTTTCTTAGCACAGTGTAGATGTGCCATATACTTTTGGAAGGAATAAATGAAGAAAATACACACTGAAAAATACTGTAAAATTTTAGGAGAATAGATTCATAATAGCTAGCCACAAGTCACTGTATTTAATAAATTATGTCATTAACATGTAGTGTAGTGTGGGGCATTTTGGGGTTCTGTGCTGGGTTAGGCAATGTGTATACTATTAGGTTAACAGCAAAACAATGGAATGAACTGGACCAGTAAAAAGACTCAGACAATATTTTTACTTATTGGAAGAAATAAAGCCATCAAAATCATCTTTTTTAGCAATGTTATGTTTTAAGCTGCATTTTAGAAAGAATTAATTCAATCTATTATATACTATATATATGTGTGTGTGTGTGTGTATGTAATAGATGCTGATTAGGTAAGATGACATTTAAACTGGTAAGAGGGACTGGAGTGAGACTTCAACTCTTAAGACCATTGCTGCTCCTGCAGAGGACATGGGTTTGATTCCCAACACCCACACTGTGGCTCACAACAGTCTGTAACTGCAGTTCCAGGGTATCTGGTGCCCTTTTCTGTCCTCCATAGGCACCAGGCACACACATGGTACACATAGATACATACAGGAAAATCACCCACATACATATAACAAAACTGGTAAGAAAGAAATGGTATGGACAACTGTTAAGTAAGTTGTGTACAATTAATTAGAGCAAACAGGAAAGGAAGCAAAGTTGTTCTTGAGAGATCACTGAGGCTTCAGGATGTGCTGTCTGGGGTTCCCTTCCCAATTTCCTGTTATTAGGTGTGTTCTCTAATTAGGGGACTTCCTCTTCAGTTCTCCTTTTCAAAATTGTTCTTTTTTTAAAAAATTTTTTTTCCAGTGTGCATGGTACTAGATCACGTAAAGACGTTTTTCTTGAAGTATGCAATGCTCTTTCAGCATAGCTCTCCATGTGCTACTGTCTCCCGACCCCTATTTTCACTCTGCCCCATCTCGCTCTTCTCTTTTGTTCCTGTAGACAGTTCTGCTTTAACTTTCATGCAATATGAGTGTGTGTGTATGTGTGTGTGTGTGTGTGCGCGCGTGTGCGCGCATATATATGACTCCCAGATGAGAGTAATGATGTGTGTTAGGTATCTTTATGAGAATGATTTAACTCATTTAATACACTTATCTCCAGTTGTATCCACTTCCTGGTAGACAACAGAACTTTGTTCTTTAGGGCTAAAAACCAATGCGAAGGTATAGACACCGCATTTTTTTTCCTCTTTGTCTCTGCTGTTAGACCTCCCAGGTTGGTTCTGGAGCTCAGCCACTGTGAATAAGGCTTCACTAAAACACTGACATACAAGGTCTCCCTGCTCTTGCCCTCTGTTTCTCCTCCTCTCCTCTCCCATCTTTCCCTTTCTTTCACTGGTTTACTTGTATTAGCTCCTTTCCGTCAGCTTCCTTGTTCATTTCCTTGTTTACTTTTCTCATTCTTTTCCCACCATAAGACATCAGTTTAGGATTGATGCCCAATCATCTTTCTACATTGATGTCACCATTCATGAGAAGTGGGCCCACTGTGTTTTATACTACAGTACGACAGCGTTTCCATTTGTCAGTACATAAAAATGAGTAAGATGCAAAATCCTGTCACATTTCATCATTGCAAAGTGGTAAGCATTCATTAATTTATCTGTTTATTTCTCCACTATTCATTCATTGAAGCTAGGTAGCTGAATAACATTTGATTCAAGAAATTCTAAGATGATATAATAATACTGAAAACATTAACAGGACTTGGAAGTACATTTCACTTTGTTAGTACTGATTACCAAAGGGACAAGACAGGAGATGGGGAGGAAATAAGATTCATGTGTTCCTATATAGAACTTTCAATGAGAAGATATGCTATGTATATATAACTAAACAAATCTAACCAATGGAAACAGTTCCAAATATGATATTATAATTCTTCATAAGTTCATCTTACATTTTTCAAGATTCCTTATCTTCATAATGACTACTCTGAATAATTTTATTTCTATTGATTTAATTTTCTGTGTCATTTGATTTGAAGCCATGAAAAATAGAAAAAAATATTTTCCCAGGCTATTGTATTATTCCATGACTACACTATTTCAGAAAGCATAATACTTAAGTAAAGTTCTCAAACCGTGTATCTATACTCTTAATGCATTGTTATAAATTTCAATGTAAACAATTTTTTGGTGAAGTAGCTAACCTTCCTTACTTATTTAATAAATTGAATTTATAAAATTTAAAAATTTTCAAAGCCCAGTGTCCATTGTTACAAATAGTATCTTCTCTTTTTTAAAGTTTCTTTCTTTCTTTCTTTTCCTTCTTTTTTTCATTTTACATACCAACCACAGTTTCCTCTCCCATCCCTCCTCCAGCTCCCCTCACCCCACCCCCACCCGCCATCCACTTTTCCAAAAGGGTAAGGCATCCCATGGGAAATCAGCAGAGCCTGGTACATTCAGTTGAGGCAAGTCCAAGCCCCTCTTCCCTGCATCAAGACTGAGCAAAGTGTCCCACTATAGGTTATGGGCTCCAAAAAGCTTGCTCATGAACCAGGGATAGATTCTGATCCCACTGCCAGGGACCCCCAAACAGACCAAGCCACACTATTATCCCCAATGTGCAGAGGGCCTAGTTCAGTCCTATGCATGCTCCACAGCTTATTACAGATATTTTCATCAATAATTAACAAAATTCTTTTTTTGTTATCCACTGAAGTCTAAGCATCTGGGAATATTAAGCCCCTGTCAAAGGCATCATCATCCCATTGCTTATAACTACTTCCCATTCTCTTAGGAGACCAGGGTGTATCTGGACATAGTTAAGCTCATGGCAGGAAACCTGTCTCATTTGAAAGTCCTCTTGACCACAGCTTTCTATTTCTTTTAAAGTCAATTTTATCAGAGAAACTGAAATACAAATCTGTGGTAATGAGGGGATATGTCTGCAGGTTTATATGGGATTGGGGGCAAAAAGCGTTTCTCACTAAACGGACCTGAGTCTGAGGAAATGCTCTTCCCTGTTTGACAGTGTCTCCCCGCTTGTCAATCTGAATGTCTCTGTGTCTCTCTCACTTCCTCCCTGTTGATGGTTGCAGAGTGCAGCATAAGGTCTTTACTGCCAAAGTGACAGCATGCTGATTTTTTAGTATGGGGGATGATCTAGCCACGCCAAGTCAATTTGCAAGGGCCAGGATCTATCAACAGTCTTTTGGTGCCACGGCAAAGTTCTCAGGTATCAGCTGATGATGACCAGTGTAAGTGAACTTCAGTATCCTAGAATCCCCCAAATTGAAGAGGTGTCATTAGTTTTTGAACTTTAATCTTAGAGTTCTCTATATATTGTCCATCGATTCCCTGAAAAATTGTTAGACATCTCGCTGAAGTGCCATTCAGTTTGTTGGGAAGCTTTGCTGTATGGCCCTGCAGATGTTAGACACACAGTCTTAGAGATTGAGAGGCAATTAAGACTGTAAGTGAGGAGGCAGGGGTGGGGTGGGTGGGAGGGAGGGAGTTATATGTGAGCCAAAATGATAACAAATGAGGAAACAAGGTGCAGAAAAGCAGCAAAGCAGTTGGTTGTAATTAGAACATCTCAGATCCTAGGTAATGTGGACCAGTTGGCTACGAATGTGTGTGCAGGGTCAGGAAAGACAATGGAAATTTATGATAGAAAGTTTATGTGTTATAACAGATGAGCTCATTTTGTTCTTGATTTTGTTCAAAAATTTCCTTAGGGCAATTGAACAAGAAAAAGTCTTTTTATGAGCATGTTTGTGTTGGTTTTGTTTTCAGTTCAGTTTTGGCTTTGGTGGAGGAAAAGCTCTCAATGTGGAGTCAGACTGACCTGAAACTCAAGATGTAGCCCTGCCCTCCTGGCAATCAGGGCCGTCTTCTTGCCTCAGTCTCAAAAGTGCTGTGAGGACAGACTCAAGCCACCACATCAAGCCAAGGCAAACCCTCAAACTCCCCAGACTAAATTTAGCTATAGTTTTATTCAACAGATTTTGGTTTATTACAAGTAATAATGAAATTGGTTGTCAAAAAATGTGATGTCTATTAAAATAATATTGACATTAATATATCTGACTTTAGAGTGAATTGAATTAAGAAAGAAGCATAAGGAAGGTCTTGAAGAGTCCAGAATGCTTACTTTTCTTTAGAATATATATAGTGGTATGTGCATGAGTGTGTGTGTGCATGAATATGGTGATATTTTCTTTTGTACTAAAATGTTATTTGTCTGTTAATAAATAAAGTTGCCTGGGGGTCAGAGCTATTAGCAAGCCATAGGAAAGCAGGTGGCATACGTTTGTAATCACAGCACTTGGTAGGCAGAGCTAGGTAAGTCTCTGTGTGTTCAGGGATACAGCCAGTATTGGATACACATGCCTTTAATCTCAATACCAATCATAGAAAATCTGGAGGTCTATACAGACAGGCTGTGATGAGGCGGTCATGTGGTTGGGTTTACAACCAATGAGAAGGCAGAACAGAAACTCTATATAAAGACTTTAACACAGGAAGTAGCTCTGGTTAGGAGAGGTAGGACCACTGCAGGAGGAAGGGTAAGGTTTTAGCTCTTAGCTCTGACCTCTTGGCTTTCTTCCTTGCATTGGTTCTGTGTTTTTTATTTAATAAAACGGTTGGTTACATCTACAAATGGCGCCAGAACGTGGGGCAGGAATTTCCACTTAAAACCTGAGAAAGCGTAAAAAGAAGATTCTAAAATGGAGCTAAAACAGCTTCCTAGTTGTCTTTCTCAAGTTAGCTGCAGCCTGTGGGCTTGAGCTACTGTATGGTGGGTTCCTGGCATGCATGTTTGACCAGCAGTATGGCGGGAATGAGGCGTCTGCAAGTTGCACATTAAGCTGCGTGGTGGATTTAGCCTTTGCTAGTACAAAAAAAAAAAAGAGGTTTCTGGGCTAAACGCTGCTTTGATAGAAGCATAGACCCATGAAGGTGTAGCATGAATCTTTAAAAGTCTTATTAATAAAATCGAACCTGAGCCGGGTATTGGGGTGAACACTGGAAAGTCAGAGAACTAGAACAAGCCACGGCTACCTCACCTCGCCGGATCCTCAGCTGGTCTTGTTTCCTCAAACTGGAGGCCTCTGAGTCCTCATCCAGAATGGGTCTCAGCTGAACTGCTGCTAGAAGCCTGAAAGCTTAACCAGCCACATGCTTCTCCAGGCCAAAGGCTTCTCCAGGCCAAATGCCTCTAGTTTCTGGTCCTCACGCCTTATATACCTTTCTGCTTTCTACCACCACTCCCTGGGATTGAAGGCGTGCTTTCTGGGATTAAAGGTGTGTATCACCGTGCCTGGCCATTTCCAATGTGGCCTTGAACTCACGGAGATCCAGAGGGATTTCTGTCTCTGGAATGCTAGGATTAAAGGAGTATGCTACCAATGCCTAACCTCATGTTTAATATTGTGGCTGTTCTGTCTCTGACCCCAGATAAGTTTAATTTTGGGGAACACAATACCCCCACATGAAGGCTCCCAGAGCTGGTGGTAAACTTATCACCACCATGTTGGGAAGCTGAGGTGGGCAGAGCCAGCAGCCACAGCACCATTTCAGTCTTAGAATGCTGCAGTTTAAAGTAACAGGTTCACAATAAGACAGATTCAGATGGAACAAGACTTTAAATGTTTACAATGTGTGTAAAATGTACGTAGGTGTCAAAGAGAGATAAAAAGGAATATATACAGTTATATAAGAAATAGATAGTTTTGAAAAATGAAATCTTTAAAGAGACAGTAAAGGTAGTATAAAATATAAGCCACGTAAAGATGGAAATCACACAGAGAATCTGCATTGTGTTGTCTTTGGGATTCTTAACTGCAGAGAGATATTTGATTGTAAAGGAAGCTGAGTTAAACCAATATGTATATTTTAAAGATACCTTGACTTCAAAATTTGGATGTAAGGATATGTTTCTTTGGAAAGGAAGCTCTGATTTTGTTTCCACAGAAAGCCAGAGGCTATGGATTTGTTCCAGATTAAGATACATCAGGTTTGACCAGCCAAGACCCCTTGAAAGGTCTCCGATGACACCAAGGCCCAGATGATCCAACATCCAGAACCATTTCAAGGCAACTGGCTCAGATGATACACCCTCACAGACTACTCCATAATCCTAAAATTTTCTTTGTATCCCCATAAGATACAGCGCCCCCCTCCAGCAGGAAGTCGTAAGAGAAGCTATGCCCAAATTCCCAAATATACCAAACTGGCTTTGGAGATGTATAAAAGTTAAAACCTTCTTCTTAAAAAAAAAAAAAAAAGAAAGAAAGGGGAAGTGCTGTTGCTGTGGGATGGTCTGTATGTCAAATTGCTCTGATTGGTCAATAAATAAAACACTGATTGGCCAGTGGCTAGGCAGGAAGTATAGGTGGGACTAACAGAGAGAATTAAGAGAGCAGGAAGGTGGAAGGAGACACTGCCAGCCACCGCCAGGACAAGCAGCATGTGAAGATGCCGGTAAGCCATGAGCCACGTGGCAAGGTATAGATTTATAGAAATGGATTAATTTAAGATATAAGGACAGTTAGCAAGAAGCCTGCCACGGCCATACAGTTTGTAAGCAATATAAGTCTCTGTGTATACTTGGTTGGGTCTGAGCAGCTGTGGGACTGGCAGGTGACAGAGATTTGTCCTGATTGTGGGCCAGGCAGAAAAACTCTAGCTACACGTGTGTGTGTGTGTGTGTGTGTGTGTGTGTGTGTGTGTGTGTGTGTGTACACATCAGGGCACATATGGAGAGCAGAGAACAACTTTCAGGAGTTGGCTCTCTTCTTCTACCATATAGCTTCTAGGTCTAGAACCCAGATTGTCAGGCTTGGCAACAAGCCCCTTAGCTCCTGAACCACCTTGCTGGCTGGAAGCATCCTCTTTCATTGTAGAAAAGGCCCTACAAAAGAATAGAAAGAAAAACAGAGAACAAGAAATATTTGTCACTATGGCCTGTTGGTCAGCTTATACATCATGTGTGCACACACACACCTGTCTCTTTTCTAGCTCATTTTATCCACCTCGACTTTCTGATGTGACCACCACACCTCAAATCTCAATTAATATTAAGGTTTTTTTCATTTGGCATTTTAAAAAGTTAATATGTTTTTCTTTCAGAGCCACTTTCTAGACTTACAAATTCACAGGTTCTTATGCTAGCAGAGTATTTCCCTATTAGCTCTCCCGTTCCTGAGTTTCCTTAATTACTGATGTCTTGAGTTAGTATAATGCAAATTTTGTTAAGAATTGATGAGCATATGGCTGAACTGCACTGACCCAGCATTACTACCAAGTTCACAGTACAGTGAGCATTTCTCTCTATTGAAAAGTTGTCTGGGGCTCAGCAAACATGAAACTGTGTTTACCCTTAAACGATCACACAGAACCCTTTCCACAGATCTAAGGGCTATTTTAAATCATTGTTAGACATGTTTTCCACAGGAGGCCTGAGAATATTTCTTGGATGGTAAACAAAAAGAGAAATGGCTGAGATGCTAGATAGTCGCTTCAATATATATATATTTTTTAAGCAGTCAGTTTTCTCCAAATTAACTACACGTATATTTCAACCAGATGTTTGAGTTTTCATCTCCCTTTCTCATTGCTAATATATTATCAAATCATAAACTTTTTTTTCCCTTTGCCAAAGTGCACTTTACATATATTGACATTTCCTTGGTTCTTGAAGATGTATGTCAATCAACTTTTATCTGTGCAACTGAATATTTGTGTTTCTTGTTAGGTGATTTTTTTTTTTCATGTAATTTGCCTATGAGTAGGGGGCAGGTAGAATGTGATTTTTCTAATAAATTTTGAATGTTTTTTGATCTTCTGGATATTTATTCTCTACTGACATACTGATAGCTATGTTATTAATACTGTATCTCCATTTGTTTGGAGGTCTCTTAAATTCTGGGCTTCATAAACTTGTCTGTGTTTAGAACTGAAACTAAAGCCATGCCTAGGACATAACATGATATTATGGTACTGGAGTTGGAGAGGGGCCCTGGAGGAAGGGACTGTGGGCTTTGCCTCCAGGTTTTCAGGGTGCTCCATTGTTCAGGTGAGTGAGTTCCGTTCACTTTCCTCACAAGCTAAATTGGAAGTTTTTTCATTTCCTTCTTCAGCTGCCTGAAAAAAAAAATTTCATTTCATCTGTCTGTCACCTAACCATGAATACTCTGTTATTCAGATCTCCTCATTCGGAGCCCTTGTCGTCCATGTTTGATGCTCTATAAAGGGCTGTGTACACTGATGGATCTCTATAAATAATTGAAGGAGTAATCATTTGCATATACAGTGGTCTGTAATTGGTTGTGATATACTCACTAGTAATTTTGCATGAGGGATGCTCCAGTAAAATAAATTGTGCTTGTCTGTGTTTACTTTAGACAGGTAAAGTACCACACAGCGTGCTGAATTTTTATAGCTAGTTTTAATTAGGTCATCCCGCTTGAGTTACCAAAATAACCTGCTATTCCCAATAACGAGAATCAGATTTATTTAGAAATGAATATCAATGGCACGACTCCACATTTCAGAATATGAACAAACTCTTCTCTGTAATATATGCAAGTTAAATATTTTTGCATCCTAATTTAGTCAGCCTTCTCTATTGATTCCCAGCCAAGTAGTGCCTCTGTCAAGCTAGAGACTAGAATTATTGAGGTCAAGGCCCCACTGGGCACCCAGAAAGCACTTGTAACTCAGTGTTTGAGGAGAGAAAAACAGAAAAGCCTCCTCCTTCCCTGGGATTCTCCTTCCAACCAAAAGCTGGTCAGACTGGTCACAAACCTGCCTCTATTTTACTTTTGGCAACACACATTCAGGCAAGGAGAGCCCTTCATTTCAAAATGAGAGGCTGGGGATTTTTGCTCCCCCCCCCTTTTAACAATTTTCACTAAATTGACTCTTACAAAGCAGAGGGAATTTTGAACCTTGGCGTTTTCCGGTTGGTCAAAGTTAAAGCATAGAAAATAAGAGAAGGTAATATAAATTTTGATGGCATTTGATTATGTCTTTTAACATCTGGAAGGATTAAAAACATTCTTATCCTTACCCAAACTAACTCCCCCAAAGAAGAAAGCTTATGATACTGCTCAAAGGGCTAAGAAATTTATATATGATGAGGTCTAGCCTCGTCACCTCACTCACACTACGGTTTTTGTAGGCTTTTTGTTTATGCATAAGGCAGTGTTCCTTGCAGAGGGATTGTGTGATGGACTTGTGTATTCACACAGGAAAGCATTCTCAATAGTTGATAATTAGATTCTATTCTTGGTAATGACAAATTCCCCTGGATCAGTGGTTCTCAACCTTCCTAATGCTATGACCCTTTAATACAGTTCCTCATGTTGTGGTAACCTCCAACCATAAAATGATTTTTGTTGTTACTTCATTACTGTAATTTTGCTACTGTTATGAATTGTAATGTAAATATCTGATATGTAGGATATCTTATATGTGACCCCTGTGAAAGGGTTGTTCACCCCAAAGGGGACATGCCCACAGGTTGAGAACCCCTGCTCTAGACAAAATACTGAATGGATGTGTACTAACTCAGGAGGCCCCTGTATTCCAGAAGCTGATATAGAGGTGAACAAGTTCCCTCAAGATCTATGTCTCCTCCCCACGGAGGGGAGGTCTTGTGGTGGTTTGAAAGAAAATGGCTCCCAAAGAGTAGCACTCTTAGGGGGTGTGGCCTTGTTGGAGTAGGTGTGGTTTTATTAGTGGAAGTACGTCACTGTTGAGGCAGGCTTTGAAGTCTCATATATGCTCAAGCCGCAGCCAGTGAGACAGACTACTTTCTGTTGCTTGTAAGTAAAGATGTAGGACACTCGGCTACTTTCCCTGCACCATGTCTGCCTGCATGCCACTATGTCGCACCATGTTGATAACAGACTGAACCTCAGAAAATGTAAGCCACCCAATTAAATTTTCTCCTTTATTAAAGTTGCTATAGTCATGATGTGTCCTCACAGCAATAGAGACCCTAACTAAGACAGGTCTCAAGGGTTCCTAAGCTCTGCTAGAGTGATGACTTGTCCATTTTAATTCATCCATATGCTGAAGAAGTTGCTAGAAGGAAAATTATCGAATAAAGTCAGTGTTTTGTGGGTATTCGGACAGGAAGCTTTGACATGTACTTACTTGGTAGGAAGTGGTATGAGCAGATGGATGGAAAGATTGGAGGTAAGTACAGCTGTGATGTGATACTGCCTTCTGAGAACTCTACACAGGTGTCCACACTCCCTCACTGGGACTCCCAGACTGAGATGTTAGCTTTCCTGGTTAGGCCGTGAAGCATTATTATAGTCCCCAAATATCCTATCCTACTTCAAATGCCAAGTTCTTCCTGGTAAAATTTTGAAAAATCAAATTAAAGGAGGAAAATTTCCCCTGGCTCTCATCCACATAATCCCTATTTTCATCACACATAGCTTAAGCAAAAATTTTTGCTAGGTGACGCTGAACCGACCACTTTGTTCCTATTTTAATCTCCTCACTTTTAATCCCCATAACTCTCCTACAAGGGTAATAATAGAATTCCTGGACATGGGGAGAGTGCCTCTTTCCTAAACCTCTGTGGATATAGACTTCCATCCACCTGGCAAAGAACAGATGAGTCTTTGAATCTGATACAGGTTGAAGGTAAAGCACTGATTCAATTATAAAGGTCTGCAGAACCGCTCTTCCCTAGACCCCCACCCTTTGATGCAGGCAGGTTCTCGGTCATCTAATGATCTTGTAGACAACGGAATTTGTAACAGGCTTATTAGACAGTTTACAAAATTGTGCCATGATGGGGAACCATTTGAAAGGAGAAGAAAGGTACCATTGCTGGGTAAACTCCAGAATCTCTGCCATGCTATTTGCCTATTTTCAGTAAGGTTTACTCTTTGTAGTTGGCTGTGCCATTTTATAGTCATGCTTGCCATCAGGCTATGGAATCCTTCATTTTTTTTTATTTTCATCTTACATTTTGCTTCTCTCTTCATCCCCCAGCATCCCTAACTCCTCTGTGAGCACTTGGCCTTCCCTTCTGTTGACCACTCCATTCCCCTTTAAAAACCTTACTGGGCTCTGCATGTGAGCCATATCTCACATCATGTCTAAGGCTTAAAGCCTGAATCCTGACACATTTCTATGGTTCATGGGAGTCCCAGTGAGGGAGTGTGGACACCTGTGTAGAATTCTCAGAAGGCAGTATCACATCACAACTGTACTTACCTCCAATCTTTCCATCCATCTGCTCATACCACTTCCTACCAAGTAAGTACATGTCAAAGCTTCCTCTTTGCTTCCTGGATTCTGAATGTGATTATATACTTCCCTAAGTCCTGTCTTGGTGAAAGAAATAGGGCTCACTGGTTTTCTACTCTTTTCTCTGTAGATACTTCTTTTCTCCAGTCTTACTACTGAGAGCTCTCAAAGGATTAGTACACTCAATTCTCATCCCAAAATGGCTTCAATGTTTTACCATTGTATCAATGGGCCCCAGAAAGGAGATGGCAGCTTGGGATTCTTCATCAAGAGACCCTTCCACCAGCTCCATATCCTTTAGGAACACATAATTAGAAAGTATAAATGGTTTGCATGCAAACAATGACAAAGGAACTCCAGAGGGGACAGTGGCCTTTCATAGGTATAATTACAAAGAAGTTTATTTTTTCCTAAGAGTGCATGAGCTGTAAGATTCACCAGGACAAGCACTGTCATAAAAAGTTAATATCTAATACCAAGATGGTGTTTTGTGGATGAAGGACTTAGGGCAAGAATAAAGGCAGCCTCATAATAATGAGAGTACTTCATTTTTGTCTGGACCTTTCAAGTTGTCTAGATAGTAATAATTCAGAAAATGATCAAAGAATAATAAGAAATAATCAAAGGCAGCATTTCAGCCAGGAGGAGTAGTATAGACAGGAGCACTGAGAGACCATAGATGTAGTGTCTAAAAGTATGCAGAATGAACCCACTGATAATGGTGGAGTACTTACCTACTATGCATGGAGTCTTGGGTTTGATCCTCAGCATAGCAAACAAAGAATAGATTGAATCAAGTGAAATTATTATTTGTGGCAGGTGTGTCAGAAATGTACAAATATCAGCAAGTTCTTACAGTTCAATATGTACCTAGATCATGTTGCTGAGGGATGAAGGATGGGTTGGAGTGGGTGGAGTTTTAGAAGATGGATTGGGTTCTTTGGGGTGATTTTTATTCTAGGGTCAAAGCTTTATGGGTCCTACTTGTTCCTATTTGTTTTCAGGAAGATTGAAGACCTTGGGGAAAATCTAGTCATATGTATTGTCTTTGGGGCAAAATATATCCAGAAATGGAATTCAATGATGGGTATCAATGCTGACAGC
>CABHPR010148896.1:44953-97396 GCA_902168415.1 Peromyscus melanophrys | reverse complement strand
ATCTCCGAGGCCTGTGTGACCTTTGTTGAAAGAATTCAAATGAGTCAGAGTATAATGCAGAAGACAGACTTGGCTTATTACAGAGTAAAACGGGGCACTTTCAAGGGGTAACACTGGGCAGTGGCCAAAGGGACCACTGTGATGATCTCCATTATAGTCGGGGGTTTATATTATTCCTAAAGCCTCCAGAACAGTCAATGTTCTGGAGGGATGCTTTCCTGCAAGGGGATAAGATTGGCAATGCATATGGACTAACTCTTAAGAGAGAGACAGTGATCTGCCTTTGCTCTTTACTGTGAAGCCTCCACTAGACAGTGTTCATGAGACCTTCTCCATCATTCTGAAAGTCATGTCTCAGCCCAGGACCAGAGATAAGGCAAACTATCCTTCTGCTGACCATGATCAGAGGTCTGCAATTTCAATTCCTGGGTTATAAGATATTGATTAAGCGGGGTGGGAGTGTGTACCCCCTACAGACCTTCATATCTGTCAGTGTCTGTTACCTGGTGATCTCTTCTCTTCAGAACCTCAGCCAGCCTCTGCTCTGTAATTCAACAGATACCTGTACAATCTGATCATTGTATGTGGCCACCCATGCCCTTCTCTCCTTCTTTGTGTGTATAAACTCCAAGTATTTCCAGAAATAATTCAATCTTTACAAACCCCATACTACCTTTCTGGGTGTAGGAAAACAAAAGAGAAAGAGAGTAATAGGCTGTATTTTGCTGGAAGACACAAGTGCACCTAACAGAAGGAAGACAAGTACGGACACTCTGTAGGGGGTCTTTCCAATACTCTCCATCAGCTCCTGGTGACGACTCTGTGTTTGAAGTGTATGGAGACTCCACATACTTCCCACAGCCACTGCTGACACTTCTGGAAACCAAGCAGCCTGCCTGCCTGTTGCTGGACCACTGGAGTCTGTATGACATCACTTCCCTCAGCCAAATCCTTACAGCAGCTTGTAGGATTGCAGCATTTGAGTTCCCCTGGCCTGTGCAACCTCCTAGCTCAGTCTGCACAATCTTATTGTGTTCCGGGACCCTTGGCTCCTTGATGTCTTTACACATCTATCCATCTGTACTTTCTCTTTTTCCTGTAAGTCTGTTACTCCCACACAGCTCACTCCTTTACTTGGTTCAATCATTATTCAAATTTCTCATAGGTAATACTTCTTAACCTGTTTGTTTAGTGAAACCCATCACAACACTCCCTTCCCATCTCTTCTTTCTCTGTTTCCTTAGCGCTCACTACTGTGATGTTCTCACTTGGTGTCTCCCTCTCCCACATAAAATAAGATCCACAATGACAACAGGCTTTGTGTGAATGGGTGTGAATGGAGTGGTCTGTATTAATTATTAGTGCCTAAGGCAGCACAGACAACTTAGTACTTTTTAGTATTAAGAAGAAAATTATCAAAAGAAGCATCCAAAACCAAGGAAAGGAATTTTGATTTGGAAGACATAGGTGGGCATGGTGATGGGACCAGAAAATGTCAAGACTTGGAAGTTTTAAGACAGATTTAAAGTCTGTGTGTGCATAAGCTGAAAAGGGTCCCTTGAGCATGACAGGGGAAGAGGAGGCTGAGGACACACTCACTTGCCCTACTTTGGACTTCTACCTGCTGGTTTGTGATTTAATATGCAAATCTTCGGGGAACTGGGTAAGCTGAGTTCTCTTTCATCTGTAATCATCATTAACCAAAGTTCAAAGCCTAGCGCTGAAGAGGAATTATCTCCATTAAGCCTCCAAGCCCTTGATGAGTTACTGTCGCCCATTCTTTCTCTTTACTCTTTCAAATCTGATGTGTTTAATATTAATCTCTTGAGGGCATATCAGTAATTCTGAGATGTGCATTTTTTATCTAAATGCTGTGTAATTTATGAATCTTGATAATAAAATACCAAGGTTATAAGTAGCACACCGTGACCAGATTTCAGAATCTATTCCAATATAAACAAAGATTTCTAAATGACACCAGGAAATGCTCTTTGATCAACTCAGACATGGTATGGAGTCTGGTAGAAAATCTATAGTGTTTGTTAGTGTGCATTTCATTGTTTAGAATGCTGTTTCTGAAAATGCCAGATTTGAGTATCTGAATCTTTTTGGAGTTTTAACATAAAAGTTGACTGTAGAATTTTAAAACTTAGTATATGCTTCACTGAGCACATAGCTAAAGGTGTTAATGGAAAATAAATGTATGACTACAAGACACACAGGGAAAAAAATCATTTTTCACGTCTTAGCCTCCTTCCTGAAGTTCCCTTCAAGCAGCCTGAGCTGTCAGAGATGCCATGAAATTGATTAACTGTAATTGTGACAATGTGAAGCCTCCAGTGACTTTGAATGTGATCACTGCCCTTCTGAAATGTGAACTCCCTGTCTACATTCAGGAAGGAACATGGCTGGCCTTGGCCAGGCGGGTACAGGCTTGCTGGCCACGCTTCACCTTGTAGGGAGAGGTAATGATCAGGGCACACTCTAAGGTGGAAGGGACAGGTCACCTCCTGGTTTGGGAGGCCTGGGTTCTGTCCAAGCTTTGCCTCTGTGTCTGTACATCTCTTACGTAGTTGTTAGCCTCTCCTTCTCTCCCTGCCCCCTTATCCCTCCCCTACTCACCTCCCCTTTCCCTTTCTCATTCCCTTTTCCTGCTCTCTCCTCCCTCTCCTTCCTTCTCTTCCCTCAACCTTCCTTCCTTCCCTCCTTTCTTTCTGTCTTTCTTTCTCCTTCCTTCCTTTCCTTTCTCTCTTCTTCCTCCCTCCTTTCTTTCTTCCTTTCTTTTCTTTTTTCCTTTTTCTACTGCCTTCCATGTTCTTTCCCTATCCTCTTCTCTCCTCTCCATGCCAAGCATTTCATACAACAAATAAATTTAATCTAACAACCCCTCCAGGAACATGCTGCTTGTATGCATGTCCCCATTTTCCAGTGTCCACTGGGCCACTTGACGTGTCAACGGAGAACAGTGAGGGATGACTACCCCACTGCAGCACACACATGTGAATGTGTTTAGAAACCGTGACCTTCTAATTGCATGACTTTTGCTATCTTACCAAACCCTTCAGGCATACTGTTCTGCCTCCATCCTCATTACTGATTAGACCACTCTGATGTTTCACAGGACTAAAGTCATACTCTGTTCCTAGTTTTTGAGAAAATGGGACTCTAGGTTCTTCACAGTGAGCTAATGGTCAGTGTCTTAAAAATTACTTCTCTGCAATCAATCTAATCTCCTCCTCTCCCTCTCTTCCTCTCTTGCTCTCTGTCCCCACGCCGCCCCTCATCTTCTGTGTATATATTTGTGTCAGAATTCTTTCTGTGGTAATGAATTGAACCATTAAATTTTACTTAGTTTTCCTTCCTCTGAATACTCCCTTTTTTGACGTAGCCAGCTGTGATGACTTTTCAAAATCTCAGACTATGTCCCAACCTTTTCTTTCAAAGCTTAGATATACCCAGTGTAGCTGTCCTCTGGTCATGCAGGAAATTACTGGCTAGATCATATTCTGGAAGTTTCCTTTCATGCAAGAGAGCATGACTTCATATCTCCATAACCTGAATTATCCTCATGTGTAGATGTGTTCTCCAGCTGGAAGCCCTTCCTGACCCACAGCTTTGGGTGTAGGGAGAGTAGGAGAGGAAGTTAACTGGGATACAGCCCCCCATTTTACTGATTTTGTAAGGCGAGGGGGTACATGTGCTGAAGTGCCCCGAAGCATGCTCAGGCAGAATTAACTCTCTCTCCACCTAAGCTTGATTCCATTCTGTGGTCTCCTGGCTTGTGGTTTGCCACCTAAATCCATGCATCTGTTCACGGCAGCAGCAGCAAACTAGATCCATGCATCTGTTCACAGCAGCGGCAGCAAGGCATCCTGGGCTCTCTCTTCTTCCTCCCCTCCACGTCCAGCCTCTGGCCAAGTTTTCATCTTTTCTCTACACAGAACCCCACCTTTCCTGGTCCATATGGAAAATAGTGATGGTCTCTCCCAATCTCTGCATTGTCTGCTCCTCCCTTATGACTCTCCCGGATCCTGCCCGAGTGAGTCTGCTGAGACCATTTGGCATGGAGGCTCTGCTACACTGAACAACATGACTTCCACTCATGATGCTGTGTTGGGAGAGGTTGTTTCCATCCTTTACTCTTCACAATTCTTAAAGTTATACTTTAAGGATTTTATAAAATCGTACATCTTCCTTGAAATAAATTTCAACAATTTTGAAAAGTTTATAATAAAACAGGACACAAAATCTGACGTCAGGCCCTAATCTCTGTCTTCATAAAAATGACTAATAGGTTAATAAATGCCTTTTCAGTCCATTTGTCCTATAAAATCCATAGAAACAAATTCTCATACATATGTAGATTGTAGTTTCAAAGGGAAAATAGAGCAGTTCACTGCACTTACATCGTGTGTAAGAAGGCTCTGAACCTAGGTTTGCTCGTGCTCTTAGCGGGTTGTATGTAAGTTGTAGTGACAATTCACTTGATATTCAAATATTCTGGTCTGTGATGTAAATGGTGTGGTAGCATCATCCAGTCTAGTCCCCCTTTTCCCTGCCTTTTGGAAGCAATGCTAAGTTGGTAATGTATGATTATCCTTCATTAATAAAACTGCTCCTGAGTATAAGTTACTGCTATTCCACTGTAGTTTCAGCAACAAACTGATGCACAGACTTGATTCTGACATTTCATTGATAAGAATTCAAACCTCAGGAAGAACTTCTGTCTCTCTTGGTACAAAAACCATGCTAACTCCTGCCTCCATTTCTAGAAAGGTTATCTGGGTCACAGAACCATAGCCGGCATATGCAGGTACCCTGCACCCAGAATCTCTTCTACAAGCTTCAAATGCATTTTGCAGTTCAGACACCTCTGTAAAAAGAGACACACAGAACACAGGGATTGTTTCCTATTGTTTCACTATACAAATAAAGACCAGGCTCTGGGGAGACAGTTCAAATATGTCACTCAGACAGGCACAAGTCCAGTTTATTTTAAATGACTAAGGTTGCAGGGATATTTTTGGAGAGGCAGAAACCCACTAATACAGGGGTTGGGCTGCAACTGTCTAGACTTGTTCTTTCTTCAGAAGTTTTTTAGAAAACGTTTGCCTGAAACTACTGTGTTCAGAGGCTCTGAGCAGACACTTGTGAGTGAGCACAGTGCTTTGTGCTCGGGATTTTGCATTCAACTTGAGCACGCCTCCATGTGTTGGTTCCTTTTGCTTTACTGTCTCTACCATTTTTATTTTTACAGAAAAGGTAGTATAATAAAATTAAAAATTTTAGAATGCATTACATGAAATTCTTTTGAAAATTTTAAATAGAAATGTTTATAAGAGTTTCCTAAAATTTGAAGCATCATAATTATGTGATAATAATAACTATAATTTAATTTAGTGGGTTACTTAGTAATACTTTAGGGCATGTAGTGGGCTCAGAAAGGGATGATTTTCATACTGTCTTCATTTTAAAGATGACCTACGAAAGTGAAAGGGGTTTATGCCTCTTCGTTTTCAGTAGGATAATGGCCTTCATTTTTTTTTTCTAAGAATGAAGTAATTTGAGGCTTCTGCAGAGATTTGCAATTTGCATACACAAAGTGAATTGCTCACTTAATTCATTCGGTCCCACAAGGGAAAAAATAATTAGGATTCAGCCAACAAAGGCAAGGCAGAAAATTGCCTTTTAGGCAGTGGTCTCATTTTCACTTGGTAAACATAAATAAATCATCATCTGTAAATTACCACAAGTAGGAAATAGGCGAAACTGGAAGTCAGGTCTTTGTTTTCCTAAATGGCTTCCAACTCCACAGCACACCAGGATGGGGTTGGAGCTTCCCAAGCAGTGCCCACTAATCGCGTAATTCCAGCACACATATCCCTGTTCCTCAAGGGAATACGACTTTAAACATCCAATTGAGTGAATCTCCCCTTGAAACTCTAGATGAAATTTCAACCGTTTCTTCATCTAGCTGCAAAATAATCCATTTGGAAAATTGAATTGTGTAATTTGCGATTGTTTTCCAAGTTGCTATTGCAAAACCCTCTTAGCAGCAAATTAAACTTTTAAAGTATGGCCACTTTGCTAATTGCTGGCTGTTAAACATTTATTTCAACAAATATCATCATTTATGATGAATAAGACATCTGGCATGTAACTTTGAAACAGACAAATTAATTTGCAGTCTATTTTTAGTAGTTTTAAATTGGGTGGCATAGTTAAAGATTTGTCAGAGCTTTAGGAGAGAGTTTGGTATTTCTTTCTTTCCATGGACCCATGGTAATGTAGATAGTCATCAATTAGTTCTTATGTTTTTTCTGTCTTTTCCTTAGACCAGCTCTAACCCAAGTGGAGATCTTAATCACTCATTGACCCATTGCCTGCTGGGCTCTCCTGATCACATTTCTTGTCCTCTGCTCTGATTCCTGTCCCCCCTAAGGTTAAGGCCACAGTAAATGGATAGATGGTCATTACTACACACAGCTCCCACCTAGCGCCATTTATCATAGATTCCAGTGGTCCTGCAGACTCATTGTACTGGGAACCGATGGCCCACATAATAATCATTACAATACACACACACACACACACACACACACACATACACACACACACACACACACGCATACACACACACACACACCACAGACACACAACACACACAGACACATATATACACAGGCACAAACACAAACACAGACACAACACACAAGGACACACACAGACACAGCACACACACAGACATACAAGGACACATACACAGACACACACACACCACACACATACACAGACACACATACAACACACATATACACAGACATACATACACAGACACACACACATATACACACACCACACACAGCTACAGACACACATACAACACACATATACACAGACATACATACACAGACACACACACATACCACACACGGGCGCACACACAGGCACATACACAGACGCAAACACACATACACACCACACACAGACACAGACACACACACACAGATACACAGATAACGCCCCCCCACACACTGTTTTTCATCCGCTATGGTGATAAAACACTGCCCAAAAGCCACTTGAGGGAAGAAAAGGTTTATTTCAGCTTACAGGTTACAGTCCAGGACTGAGTAATTTATTTTGCTTGGAAATTCATCTGTTTTCTTTGCCTCTTGAACCCATACCCATCCTCAAAACTCACCATGGGAACCCCTGGTCCTAACTGCAGAGTGGTGGCCATGTTCATCCTTGACATTAATTTGATGGTGTGAGGAACTTAGCAGTGTGGTCTACTCATCTGCATTTGTTCTTTCCCAGTTTGGAGACAAGTTAACATCCTCTGGCTCAACTTTCTTACATCTTAAATATAAAAATGATGAAAAATTGAAGGCTATATCGATATGAAGTAGTTATAACTTAATACTTGCCATGTCAATTAGGAACTAGATAAATGTTAGCCACAAACATTGTTACTATGACTTCCTTATATTGTCTGTTACAATATAGCAGATGGCCCCAGACAAGGCTGAGAGTCCTTTCCTTACTGGGATCTTTGTAGGAAGATTCCTGGACCCCTCCCTTTCCTTCATGGAGACTTGATCTACATAGTTCTTGGGAGTCTGCCTGCCTGGATTCCAATCCAGAATCCCTGCAACTGGTTAGGAATAGTCCAACGCTGAGCACATTGTTGAGATGGCTGTCATTCTGCTTGTGTTCGCAGGATCCAATGACAGTGTCCACCCCCTCAGACAGTGTCTGAGCTTTCATTGAACAAGTCCTTAAGAATGATGTACTCCATGTAGGTCACGGTTCTCAGCACTGGTAATACAATGGCAAACCAAATGGATGACCCCCGTCACTACTCTAGCGAGGAGAAGAGAGATGCAAAGAAATATATAAAGAAAACCACCTCCAGTGTTTACATGGTAAATGCCAGAGAGGAAGTGATCAGGAAAGGGAGTGGTGAGAGTGGGAGAAGAGGACTGTGCTTTCTTTTGTTTTGTTTTTTTAAGACATAATTTTTTATTGATTCTTTGATTCACATCATGCACCCCAATCCCACTCATTTCCTAGTCCCTCCACATCTGCCCTTCACCCTTGCAGTGTTCTCCCACAAATGAAAAAATATTAATTAAAAAAAAGAAAACAAACAAAAAACCACTTCGCTCCTCCATCTTTCCCACCTCTCCATCACTTCTTCATTGGTCTCAGCAGCACTGGAAGCTGCAGATCGTCATGAAGTATACTCTAGTCCACGCAGCTTTGCTTGCGTTTGTTCATCGTAATTAGGTGTTGGTCAGGTTCAAGGCCTCTGGCTTTTGGTACACGATCAACACTGGACCCTCACTGAAACTTCTCTTGAGTACCCTGCTGTTGCCCTGAGTCACAGACATCCTGCAGCTCTGGTTCCACAGGACCAGTCCCTTCACGAGCAGGTCATAGATAGGGCCGATGTTGGGGTGGGTCAGCTCAAAGAACTGGATATGGGCCTGGGTGGTAGCTGAGTCGGTCAGTTTGGGTCTCTGCTGGGATTGCGCCTCATCAGGCAAGGGCAGAGCCAGGTCTCCTGCACCCCCATGCCATCAGCTCTCCTGTGCCCATGGTGAGGGATGCGGATGTCCATGGCTCCTGTTACCACCAAAGGCCATTGGATTCCCCAGGGAATGGGCTGCCACCTGAGGCCATGTTGGTGTCTAAGGGCTACACTGCCACTGGACCCATGGTCCTGCTGCAGCTAGGGTCTGTGTTGATGTCCATGGCCCATGTTACCATGGGGGTGGGGGTGAGGGGAGGGCGTGGCAACTATGTGTGTTAAAATCTGAGGGTCATGCCGAGCTGGCCCCGCCCTTCGCTGACTCCGCCCTTTTCTGGCCCCGCCCTTTGCTGGCCCGGCTCCTCACTGGCTGCTGCAGCAGGACAGTTGGCCTCACTGCACACAGGAGAGCTGGTCTCCATAACTCTGGAGAGCTGGACCATGGTTTTAAATGGAGCAATCAGGGATGATGCTATTGAAGAGACCCCGCATGCCAATGTAAGTGAAGGGAGCATGGGAGTGTGCTGGGGCATGTGGCTGGGAAGCGCTTCTAGGTGAAAGGCAGACAAAAGCGAAGGACACACGATGGTTCAGTGGTCATTAAAGGTTCCTCGAATGAGACCAGTTCCGTTTTCAAGATAAGGTTATGTTTTTCAAATGATGAAGTCCATTGTGTCGATTTCATTCAGCTGGAGTTAGGTCCCTTCAATACAATAACTCTGACAGTATGGCTGGGTTGTAGAGAGGTGTGTGAGAGCGTTCTGGAAGTTCCAGGGACTGTCCACTAGGCAGACTTCAGGGGCAGCCTTGTCACTCCCAGCAGTGGAAGGAGAGCGGTTTTCCTGAGAGGAATCCAGGGAGTGTGGGAGGAAAATCTGCCGTTGGGATATATCTTGAAATGAGTGAATCCGATTTTTTCCTCAAACTGATTTTCAGGCAATACCTTCCAACACGATCAGACACTGGAGCCAGAAAGCATGCCACCGACAAGGCAGCCTTCTGTTATTTCCTACATTGCTTCAGGAAAGGCAAGCTGGCCAGCCCACACCATCTGCCCAGAGTCTGTTGAAAGGAAGATGCTGTGATGCAGGGTGAGAACTTTAGTGCCTGGCTCATGCTGAGGTACGAGAATTCTCAAACGGGTTGAGAAGCACAGCATTTTCCATTTGCATCTCATCAGAGATGTAAGCTAAAGGGACCCTCCTATCCACCTGTGCTTGCTTCGAAACATGTCCTAAATAGAAGACTTTACAGCTGTGATGAGCTTGGACTGTGCTTGCTGGGATGCCCACAAGAGGTTTATGGTAGCTTAGAGTCCATGAACATGGTCCCATCCTCAGCAGGCTACCTGTGCATGCATGGATGCATGCATACACACACACACACACACACACACACATCACCTGAGGATATACCAGCAAAAGCCTGAGGAGGGTGCCCATGTGTAGAGAAGATTTTTTGATGGATGTTTATGCTGGTGTACACACAAGACAATGGGACTTACCTGATTAAATTTATTGGCTATGCATGTTTTGAAATAAAAAAATGACTTTCTAGTAAGCCTAGCAAAAATTGGGGTCTAAATTTCCAAACTAACTTAACAAAAAGCATTGTGGTGTGGGGGACAGGAAAAGAACATCAGCTCAGTATTCATGTAGAATGTGGCAATCACAGATATATGATTTAAATGAGCACAACAAGCCAGTGGGTTAAAAAAGCAGCACTGGAATGCGGAAGGCCTTCAGTGGACACTGGGGGCACCTGCAGCAAGGTGGTTGGGAGTAGATGATGAGGTGATGTGGAGCATTGCCCACATTCAATTACAATTAAAAAGATTTTTAGTGAGGACAGGAATTGTGGCTTCTTCCACATGGTTAACAAGTGACTTTTTCATGTAGGGATATTATGACATTCTTCCACGTGTATCTTTTCTGAGTCTGTGGATTCAACTGGTCTGTATTAGAAAGCATTCTGTTGTTTCTTGCCTGTGCTAAATACAAAGACCCATGGTGGTTATGTTTATCTCAGACAAGTAGAGACCTATTTCCTTTTCATCATTCCCTAAATAATACAGAGTAACAGCTATTTACATAGTATTTAAATACATTAAGAATTATAGTAACCTAGAAATGATTTAAAGTATACACAAGAATCTGTGTAGGCTACATATCAGTACCCTACCATCATGTATGAGATACTTGAACTTCTAAGGACTTTGGTATTCAAATGGTTCCTTTGGTGGAATCCTTGCTGATTTTGAGGAATGACAGTATTTGCCATCTGTGGGCACACAGCACCACTTACAGGGTATGCTCAGCATAGATGTTTATGTGAATGGCGTCTACTATCTCTATTTTTTTTGGGGGGGGGTTAAGTGGTCATTTATTTGGGTTCAAGAGAATTCAGTACAGTGTTTCATACAAGAAAAAAGAGTCCAGTGAATACAATTGGTTAGATTTAACAACAAACTCCAAAATTGAAAGCCCATTAGATTTTAGAGATCATTTAGTTAAACTTTTCTGTTTTTTACAACATTTACTCAAATATAAATGAGTATTTTTTATCTATCTCTATTTTTATCACTTATCTATCTATCCAACTATCTATCTATCTATCTGTCTATCTATCTATCTATCTATCTATCTATCTATCTATCTATCTATCTATCATCATCATCATCATCCATCGACCTATCTCTATTATCTATGTATATCTATCATCTATCTAGTGCCAATCATCTACTATCTATATATTACTATCATCCATCTTTATCATCGTATACCTACATACCTATCATATGTCATCATTTATTAACTATCTGTCTGTAACCTATCATTTATCCATTATCTACTATCTACCAGTCCACAATCATATCTATCAATCATCAATTGTTTGCCATCTGTCTATCTATCTGTCTATCTATCTATCTATCTATCTATCTATCTATCTATCTATCTATCATCTATCTACCTACCTACCTACCTACCTACTGACATATGTTCTGGAAACAAGAGTATAACACTTTGTACACATCAAGCAAGTGCTCTATCACTGGGCTACATCTCCAGTGCCTGTCCTAAACTTTTAGATGTAGCTTCCATTATAGAAGTAGAGAGACACTGTGAGAAAAATGAAGAAGTCTAGCACATGGGACATTTAACAAGAAGTCTGACATGATCTTTTCTGAAGGCAGGCATCATTTACTAAATGGGGGAGACTCTTTAAAACTGAGAGGCCCAGAAATACAAGAACAAATGCCCTTTTCAAGTCCTTACTGGGTCCTGCACTGAGGTGATGTGTGGGGATAGAGGCAGTTCTGAGAAGCAGTAGGGACTTTCAGGAGCTTTATACATAAGCTATAAATTAAATAGCACAAGGGATTCTTCCCTGGTTTCTTAACTGTGAAGATAACAGTTCAGTGATGCGAACCTTGTTATTTGTAAGAAATTCTTATTGGAGTTGTGGAGATGATGCCTGTGAATGGCTATAATTTACATTCAAAACTGTCAACCACAGATGACTGTTTATATATGCCTGTGTTCACAAACTCGCATTACATCTGCATGTGAAGAAAGAGATGAAGCAGATAAAACCAAGGTGGAAAAGGTTAATGTTGATTTGAGGTGGAGGATGCATGGCTGTGTTTGTCTTTCAGCATGCTTGTTGAAATATTCAAGATAAATCTTCGCAAAAGAAGCCATAGATGAAAATCTCATCAGAAAACACCAGAAGGCAGAAAACAGAGGGGACATTTCTCTTGTTCTGTAGACTAGGCTAGCCTCAAATTCACATAGACCCACCTATCTCTGCCTCCTGTGTGTGCTAGAATTAAAGATGTGTACCACCATGCCCAACCTACATTTTTTTAAAACAAAGGATTTAAAGGAGATAGACTATAAGAGATATAATTCCTCAAATAGCCATCATAAGCACCAATTTAAATACATTTAACAGCCATAGTAAAGATAATATAATAGATGTGGCATAAATAGAATACAACTGTATATTTCTTAAAAATCAGCACTATGAGACTTATAACAGGTTCAAAATACAGAAAACAAATGTGGGTGGAGTGCTCAGCCATAAACAGGACATCCATATCATACTCCATACCTACAAGGAGGGGCTGAAGGACTGTAAGAGCCAGAGGTTGGGGAGGACAGGGACAAAACAGTGTCCTCTGGATATGACAGGAACACTGTACTTGTGACCTCAGAGCAACCATGGTGGCCTGCATAAGACCTGCCCAAGGCCAGGCCAGCACACATCTATCAGGAGGCAGAGGCAGGCAGATCTCTGTGAATTCAAGGTCAGCCTGGTCTACAGAGTGAGATCCAGGACAGGCACCAAAACTACACGGAGAATCCCTGTCTCAAAATACAAACAAACAAACAAACAAAAAGGATTTCTTTAGGGGTGTGGATTGACCATGCTTCAGTGGATGCCCTCAGTCCTATGGATATGGGCAGCACTAATAGTACTCAGTGGATTATAATAATGCTTTGATAAAGAACATTAAATTGGGAGGAGTCATGAGGAAAGAGTTAAGATGAATTGGAGCAGGGGAATGGAGGGTGCATATGATAAAAATATATTGTATACATGTATGAAATTCTTAAAGAATAAATAGCATCATATGGAAAAATAGGTTCTGTGTTTGAGTCACCAAAACTTACGTATTTGACCACACTTTTCATTTGTATAAGAGATGAAAGAAAGCAGAAGCCAAAAAATACATATGATGTGATTGTGTTTACATAAGGAGTTTTTTGTTTGTTTACTGTTTTTTAAGAGACAGAGCTAATGAATGGTGTCAAGGTCAGTGAGAAGTACTGGCCAGGGAGAGGTGATTATGTTCATCTATTGGTCTGGGTGGTGTCTACACAGGTGTGTACACAGGTAAAGATCCACAGGACTTGAGTCTGGAGGTTGCATTGTTTGTTTGTTTGTTTTTTCTGAGATGTGATTGGTCCATGGGCCCCATGCAAGGCCTGACGGGGGGATGTGATGTCTGTGGTGGCCTGAGCTTTAAAACCACAAGCTAAGTGTGTCCACATCAAAGAAAAGGCCTTTGAGAAACTGAATTCCCTTGTATACTTTAAGGTTCAAGAAGGGGCGGTGGATTTAGTTGACACGTTTGCTCTTAAACTTTCCTACTCCTAAGTGGTGTGCTTCTGTTATTTGTTTTGCTGTGTTCACCGTTGGTTGCTGCTAGGGTTGGGGAGTAGGTTTTGTTTTAGGGGTGTGATCTCTTTAGATTGACCATGCTTCAGCGGACAGTCTTTGTGTGTGCCCAGCCTCTGCAAGTCGTAGGCCTGTTCTCTGCTCTGAGCTATATCCCGAGCTGAAGTGAAGCCTTTAAAAGATGCAGCTTAGAGCTTGAAGAAATCGCTTTCATCACACTGTCTCCAAAAGCATTTGCACTCTCAGTTGTGTGTAACTGCTGACATCTTTAGACAGTCCTCTGTTCATTCCATTCCTCCCTCACTGTCTGTAAGAAGTGTGTGCTGTGATCTGCAATTCAGAGAAATGGCTATTTCAAAGCCAGAAGCTCCAGTTTGAGTTCAGACCTACCTCTACCTGTGAAATGCTGTTTAGATTACTTCTTAGGTCCTCAATACATCTATCTCTGTATTTTGTTGAGCAATACTCCTAAGGATGTTACAGTCCTGAGAGAAAGGAGGGTCCCCTTGCAATCATACAGTGCCCTGTGGTGGTGTTGCATGAGTTAGCCTCCTTCTGGGAAGTGGAAGTAGAGCTGTCACTGTTGAGATTAGCAGTAGGGTGGGATTCATGTCTTCACTGGCTTAGAATAGCTCTTATGCACACTGAGATTTCTTTTGGGAAAATCTTATTAAATTATTCAATATCCAAAATAGAACTGATAACCAAAGTTTTAATATAGCCCTTGATTACTGTGTATTTGAGTAGGGAATCCAGCCTCCTAAATAAAAGAAGCAATATCATTACAAAATATTGGTGTGATATTTGAGAATAAAACTCTGAAAAGTCTTGGCAACAAGGAAATCAAATAGAGGTTATATTAGCCACATCTGCTATAGTGATAATTCAAACTCTTGGTGGCTTCCAGCAATGTGTGTTTATCTTTTCCTTTGGTTCCATCAGGGATCTGGTTGGCTGTGGGTAGAAGGAGAACATTTGGATAGACTGACTCAGTTTTGACTCTAGAGCCTGCTGAGACCTAGGGGAGCGGAGGAGAAGGTTTTTCTGGTGTTGGAGAGCTGGAACTCCAGAGGGAAGATACCGGATTACACAGGCATGTAAGAGTCCTCTCCCACACGACCTCACATGCTGCTGACTGAAGCACATTGGGTGGCCAAGTCCAAAGTCATCAGAAAACAGTTGGAAGGGTTTAGAAGGAGTGAACCATTATTGATAAATAACCCAATCTGTGCCTGAAGATAAAGTTTAATATGAGCTGCAAAATGTGCCTTTGGTTTGGTTTGAATGCCTCCAAATGTTAGAGAGAGAGAAAACTATTTTTGCAAAACCATATCTTAGCCCTTTCTTGTCCAACCTCCATGTTCAGACAAATATTTTAAGCACAAGAAAAGTTCCTATGAAGACATCATTTTCTTTTGTTAACTGAATTTTCAAGGAGCCTCTGTCTTGTATGAATTCCAGTTTAGTTCATGGTCATTTACCCCCCAGGTTATCCAAAATCAAATGAAATGTAAGCCCATATTTGCCTTTGAGAGTAAACTCCCAATTTATGGAGAAAATCAAACTTTGTAAATGTCTTAATATTGATGTTTTCAGTAAGTCGCATAGATGTTTCTGATCTTTCTTGATAGCTACAGATTTTGGCTCCATTTCAAGAGAATAATCTGCGGAGTTGATGACCTCAAATATGTTTTAGAAAAAGAAAGTTAAGGCATCAAAGGGGTCTCATTATTAAATGCAAAGAACCACCAGGCAGGCAACAGCCCCAAAACTAAGCAGAAGTCACTTATGGTTTCTAATTTTGCCTGTCAATCACTGTTTTAATGTGAGGGATACATAAACTCCATAAACGTGTTTATGTAACATTAATCTCAATGACTGCTGCTCCCCCTTACCTCGCCGCAATAACAAAAGCATTGTACGGTCATGTTAGTCCCCCCTTTATGCAATTGTTCAGGCCTGTAAACCACACTTATCAGATGTTTCAGGCGTGGGTCATGAAGTTTGAAGTATCTTATTGTCTTTCTCACGTGAGAAATACAGTTGTGAAATGAAACCCTAAGTCACAAAACACAAGTGGTCCCCTTGAGTGGTGACCCCTGGGTATTGAGTGGGAACTGGATTATTGCCATGGGTCTGCTGAAACCTTTTGTTTCCCATCTGCCGAGCGAGTGGGAGTTGGTCTGATCCCTCGGGCTGTTGACTCAAGGGAATGTAAAGGAAACAAGTCAATTTCATGATGGCAGAGCCAGACCAGCAGTGAAGTTTTCTCATTTGTGGCTGTTTTTTGTTTTTTTTTTTTTTTTTTTTTTTTTTTGCCACCTCTGTGTCACTTCTGTGCTTATTTGCTTCATGCTATGCTTTAAATCATCAGAGCTTTTGTGGTTTCAATAACTTATATAAAATAAATATTATCACTGCCATTAATTGAAAATCAGTATCATTTGCAATGAACTGAAATTCACATTAAAAATAGAATGAAGGGGCTAAAAGATGGCTCAGAGATTAAGAGCACTAGCTGCTCTTCTAGAGGACCTAGATTTGGCCCCAGCACCAACTTAGAAGTCTGTGATTCCAGTTCCAGGAGATCTGATGCCCTCTTCTGGCATCAGGCACACACATGGCACACAGACATATATGTAAGCATAACACCCATACATTTAAATAAAATTTGAATAGTAAAAAAATGCAATGGAAAACATGGTTTTCAGTTATGGATTCTTAACTTTTTTGTAGCTACTCTGTTGTTTTGAATGCATATGGGGTAAAACAAGCATAGGTGTGTGCTGTGGGATGGTCTGTATGTCAAACATGTTGCTTATTGGTCAATGAATAAAACACTGATTGGCCAGTGGTCAGGCAAGAAGAAGTATAGGCGGGACAAGGAGGAGAGAATTCTGGGAAGTGGAAGGCTGAGGAGAGACTGCCAGCCGCCACCATGACAAACAGCATGTGAAGATGCTGGTAAGCCACGAGCCATGTGGCAAGGAACAAAATTATAGAAATGGATTAATTTAAGATATAAGGACAGTTAGCAAGAAGCCTGCCACGGCCATACAGTTTGTAAGCAATATAAGTCTCTGTGTTTACTTGGTTGGGTCTGAGTGGCTGTGGGACTGGCGGGTGAAAGAGATTTATCCTGACCGTGGGTCAGGCAGGAAAACTCAAGCTACAGGTGTGCATACATGTAAAATGGCATCTACTCTCATTTTTTCCCCTCTTTTTAGGGTATTAGAGATCAAACTCAAGGACTCACATATGTTGTGCTACCAACATATCTTTAAAATGTGCAGGGCAATGTTTTTAATTATGTGCAAATTATATTATTGTACTTCAGATCTCTATAGTTACTCACTTTTGCCTGGAAGTCTGCCCATTAAACAGCTAATTACCACTTTCCTCTTGCCCCATGAACCACCCTTTTGCTTTCTATTTGTGGCTGTTTTAGACTCCTCAAATAGATAGAATCAGGTCGTATCTGTTTGCTGTGATGAGGTCATTTCACATAGGACAGTATCACATGTTCATCTTCTTTGTGTTATTGGACAAGATTTCCTCCTTTGTTCAGAGTGAGTAGCACTGCATTTTATGTATACACCACATATTCTTTATCCATTCATCTGTTGATGGACACAGTCTCCTCTTTGCTGTTGTGCGTAATAGTATCATGGGTATAGAAATGGCAATACTACTTCCTGATCAGTATGGTTTGAAGATGGAATGTCCCACACAGGTTTGTATATTTGAATACTTAGTCCCCAGCTGGTAGTGATTTGGGGGAGTTGTATGAACCTTAAGGAAGTGGGCCCCAACAGGATATTGGTTACTGTGGGGCAAAGTCTGTTTGATACTTCAGGTCCAAACACAACAATTCTGTCTTTAGTTCCTGTGGACAGACACCCCAAAGTGGGTGTGCTGAGACATGGACATTCAGTTTTTAATATCTGAAGGCACCTATGTGTAGCTGGAGTTTTCTCCAGTCCTGCCTGGCCCATGGTCAGGACAAATCTCTCTCACCCGCTAGTCCCACAGCTGCTCAGACCCAACCGAGTAAACACACAGAGACTTATATTGCTTACAAACTGTATGGCCATGGCAGGCTTCTTGTTATCTAGTTCTTATATCTTAAATTAACCCATATCTATAAGTCTATAAATTGCCACGTGGCTCGTGACTTACCAGTACCTTACATCTTGCTTTTCAGCTGGCAGTGTCTGTCTCTCTGACTCAACCTTCTATTTCCCAGAATTCTCCTTTCTCCCTGCCCCACCTATACTTCCTGCCTGGCTACTGGCCAATCAGTGTTTTATTTATTAACCAATCAGAGCAACACATTTAACATACAGAACATCCCACAGCATCTATGTCTTCCATATGTTGTTGAACAATTTTACATCCATACCATCGAAACCATGTCTATCAAAACATTTCAGCTTTCATTTTTTTAATGACAGCCATTCTAATGAGTGTGATGTCTCATTGTTTCTTCAATTAATTTGCATTTTCATGGTGATTAGTGATGTTGAGAATATTTACCTTTTTTTCATTGAATTCATTCTTTGGGCAAATATCTTCTCAAACCTTTTGCCCACTTTTAAATTGGCTTCTATTGTTGTCATTATTGAGTTGTAGAAGTTCTTCATATGTTTTAGATACTCATCCCTTGTCTGGTAGATAGTCCACAAACATTTTCCACCACATTAAAAGCACTGAGTATGGGGATTCTGGGGTTGTTTATGAACCTACAGATAAAACTCCCAGCTTTTCAGTGTTGGACATACAGTTGGACATGGGCTTTTCATATCTGACTTTAGTTATATTGAGATGATTTCTTTTCATTCTTAGCTTTTGTTCTTACCTGTTGTGAAGGAATACTAGTTTTACCAAATGCTTTTTTGATTATTTATTGTGATGATTTTTTCTGTTTATGTGTCATATTACATTGATTTGTTTTCTTATGATGAATCATCCTTGAATTCCAGAGATCAATACCATCTCAATAATGAATGTGTGAGATGTGATATTTTTATTAAACTGCTAAAGTAGGTTTGCTAGTATTTTGTTGAAATTTTTACATCTATACCAGCCAAGTAGATTGGCTTATATATTTATCTCTTTGTAATACCTTTGTGGAGCTTCAGGATCAGGTGATACTGGTCTCATAAAATGTAATCTGATTGTCCCTTCCTCTACAATTTTTGAAAGACTTTGAAAACTTGCATCTCACTTAAATATTTTATAAAATTTACCATTATAGTAATCTGGTGCTAGACTTTAGTTGTTAAAATGTTTTTTTTTTAATTTATAATTACCAATGGTTGGATTTCTGTACTGATTGTAAGTCTTCAGATTTTCTTCTTCTTCATAATCAATCTTTGTAGTGTGTTTTGCATTGAACTATTTATGGGAACATCTTAAAGTCCCTTCTGTCTCAGCTTACTAGTCATAGCATTGCCTTTCATTTCTGACTTTATTTATTTTAGCCTTCTTTTTTTCCTTTGTTTAAGAAGCTTCAATTTTGTTGATATTTTCCTAAAAATCAACTCCTAGTTTCATTGATTTTTAAATTGCTTTTCTACTTACTACTGAATTTATTTCCACCATAATTTTTATTGCTTCCATCTGCTTAGTTTGGGCTTAGTTTTTCCATGTCCTATTTTAGTTCTTTATGGTAAAATGTTGGTTTGTTTGGCGCTGTCTCTTCTTTTAATGTAGGCATGACTACTGTCCCCTTTCCTCTTAGTTCTGTCTTGACTGTAGCACATGAATATGACATGCTGTGTTTCCATTTTAATTTATCTAAAAAAGTATTTTTAAATTTTCCGTTTGGTTTCATTTTGAACAATTATTTGTTTAAGGGAAATGTTTCATTTCTTCCTGTTTGGGAATTTTTATCCCCATGCTTTTGTCGTCTACACTGGTCTCAAACCCCTGTTGATCCTCCTCCCTCAGCCTCCCAATTGCTGGGATTAATCCTTAACTCGTGGCCTGTTCTGGAGAATGCTCTGTTTACACTCAGGACGGATTTGGTTGCTGTTTGGTGGAAACCTCTGTTCATGTCTCTTGGTACCATTTGTTCTCCTGTGATACACAAGTGCTCTGCTCCCTATGAATATTCTGTCTTGTGCTCTGTCCTCTATTGAAAGCAGGGTACTCCCCTTGTTGGACTCTCTATTGTGAGGTGCCTCTATTTATGATTGGGATGTGTTTTGGGGACTGATACTTTATCATCACAGTGTCTTTTGTATTTTGTAATTCTTTTTGAGTCCAAGTCTCTTTTACACGATGTAAGTATGGCCAGCCTCCCTTCCTTTTGCATATCTATCTTTATGGAATGCATTTTTCAGGCTCAGGTTATCTGTGTTCTTGAGTCTGAAGTGCCTCTTTAATTTGACTTTGTCCATTAAGAAGCACTATGTGCTTTTGATGAGGGAGTTGAATATACTTACATTTGAGGTAGCTACCAGCATGCAAGGCTTAGTCGCCATGTTGCTGTCTTCTGTCTGTCTTGTCACTCTTCTGTCCTTGTTAACTTCTGCTGTCTTTGTCATTTGTTGATATGTTTTTGTTGTTGTTGTTGTTATGACATACTGGTTTCTGTCTTTTGTGTATCTCCTATGAGGTTGTATGTATGTGTGCATGTGTGCATGCATGCATGCATGTGTGATTATGATGGGGCATAAAGTATTTTAGCTGCAAGTCTCTTTGTTTTACCTAGTAACTTCAATTATAAAATCATGTAACTCTTATATTCTTCAACTTCTGTTTTATAAAACAGATGTAAAAAATACATGCTTTTATATTGTGTGCACATTAATATGTTTTATGGTTATAGTGTTCTCTGCTTTTTTGTTTCTATAATAGAATTAATAATTAATGCACCCTTGCATTATTACAGCAGTATATATTTGTCTATCTATACCTTTATCAGCAAATTTCATACATTTATGTTTCTGCTTACTTTCTTTTCAATTGGAAGACCCCTTTAGCAAGGCAAATCACCAGTTAACTCTTCAGCTTTTATATAAGAAAGGTTTTATTTCCCCTTTAATTTTGAAGGACAGTTTTGCCAGATACCAAATTATTGCTTAATACTTTATTCTTTTCATCTTGGGTTATATCATTCCATTCTTTTCTGACTTCTGAGACATCCTGTGATCTTTAGTTGGTTCAGTTTATTTTTCTCTTATTGACTTTAAATTTTTCTCTTTGCCATTAGATTTTGAGATTATAATTGGGCTTTCAGTTGCCAAGTGTCCTGCTGTGGATGCCTTTGGAGCTATGCTAGTTGAACTTCCATTGAACTTACTCTCTCTGGATGTCCACTTCCTTCTCCTCACACCGAGGAGAAGTTTGCTCATTCTTTCTTCAGATAAATTTTCAGTCCTTCTCTTTTTGTTTTCTGGAACTTTCTTAATGAACACGTTGGTCTGGGAGATGGTGTCTCACAAGTCTACCTGGGTAATTTCAAGTAGACCTGTGCTGAGTCCATTCTTCTGTTTTCTCCATCAAGTCTGTGTTTAGCTTCTGCTCCGGTTTCCACCCCTGTGGCTGTGATCGGATGCTGGCCAGAGGGACCTAACTGAGGGAGAGGTTTACTTGGCTTAAAGGTTCCAGTCCACCATCGAGAGGAGACAGGGCAGGACTCAAGGCAGGAACCTGGAAGCAGGGACGTAAGCAGACACCATCGGGGAGGGCTGCTTCCTGGCTTTCCCATCTTGCTTCCTTAGACAGCCTAGGCCACCTGTCCAGGGATGACACCACCCGCAGTGGGCTGGGCACCCCCATATTAATCATTCAGCAAGGAAATACCCCAACAACTCACCCACAGGCCAGTCTGATGGAGGTAATTCCTCAGCTGAGGTTCTCTCTCTCCAAATGACTCCAGTTTGACTCAAGTTGACAAAACCTAACCAGCGCATCCTCACTGATGAACTTCTCCATTCAATTAGTATTTTCCAAATTTCTATTAATTCCTTATTATTTTGTCGATATTTTCCTTTTTGCTCATGAATTCCCCGAACATTGAACACATGTAAGGTATTTATTTTTAATAACGTATCAGGTGATTCAGATACCTCTGTTTCTTCAGCATCCATTTCTAGGAATGTGTAGTGTGTACCTTTGACTGGGGTCTGTTTCCTTGTTTCTTTCTGTGCCTTAGAACTTCATGTTGGGCTCAGCACATTAGAGAAAACAGCCACCTTCCTCCATCTTGACAGGCAGCCTTCAGATAGGAAATAACCTTCAGGCAGTCAGGCTAGAAATCCCGAGAGTATTTCATGCCTTCTCCTGTGGATGCCTCTCCTGTGTAGCTGGAAGTTTCTCCTGTATCCCACCTGGTCCCACAGCTGTTTACCCAAGTAAACACATAGAAGCCTATATTACTTAACAAACTGTATGGCCTAATGGCTCAGGCTTCTCACTAGCTAGCTCTTACAACTTAACTCAACCCATTTCTACTAATCTATATATTGCCATGTGGCCATGGTGTTACCGGTCTGCTGGTATCTTGCAGCTCCTTGGGTGGCAGGCTGGTGTCTCCCCTCACTCTCCTTTCTTTCTCCCATTTCTTCAGTTTGAATGTCCTGCTTAGCCTTATTCTGCCACACCATTGGCCAAATAGCTTTATTTATCAACCAATCAGAGTAACACATATTCACAGCATACAGAAAGACATCCCACAGCACTTCCCCTTTTCTGTCTAATCAAAAAGAAGGTTTTAACTTTAACATAGTAAAATTACATATAATAGAACAGTTATCAAGCAAGAATTACAGTTACAATGTCTAGTCTATTTGTATTTGGCAAAGTTAAAGAAAATATTCTATCATCTATCCTATTTTTGTGAGTCTAAAGTTTCATATCTAATTTATCTTTTATCATAACCAAGGAAAATTATTATTATAACTATCTAGTCTTCCACTACATCATAGATCCCAGAAGGATATAATATTATGTAAGTAAACAGGAAGTACATTGCAAGCAACTTCCATAATTCTAGAAATGACAGAGATATCTGGCTGCCTGGACAGTCATCCAAAGTTCCTCTGTAATGTTGGGGTATCTATCTTCAGCCTACAGGCCTAGAGTCTCTGGCATAGCTTTCAGTGAAGCAGGAAATTTTAAGGACTGTTCTGCCCATTCTGGCAAAGTTTGTCAGTCGCTTCTTCCTGTGTCCTATAGAATTTCTGAAAGTTTCTCCTGTGAAGCAGGAACCTGAGGGACCATCTCGCCTTGCAAAGTTCAGTGGTCACCTTCCTATAGGTCCTGCATGTCCAGTTTATACAGTATCCTGTCAAGCAGTTGAGACAAGGGCACTTTTTTGCCCAGTGACTAACTTTTGCCACAAAGAAAGCAAACTCCATTAATGGGTTTCTTCAATGTCCATCATCCTCTTTGAAGTAATTGGTGCTGCCAGGAGCAGATGTGTCTCATTTTCTAGAAAAGTCTAAGTTCTTAAAACATTTTAAATGTCATATTCTATAGGTCTTTGAAGTGTTTGAAGATTACTTACTGAATTGAAATATATCTATGTATACCTAGAAAACTTAACTAATATGACTATAAGTTTGATTATCATAGATTACTAATTATTAATTTGTATTTCTTAATTATACATTACAATTTTAAATGAGTTGCATAAACATAATACCTTAAACAAGAGTAGAAATATATATATAGTATAACAAAATTAACTTTGAATTTGTATCAATAAACTAAAATCCATAGCAATGTAAAATATTTCAAACAAGTTGTTGCTCTTAAAAGTAGATTCAATAATCTACCCTTTCATCCTACCACATCTATATCCCCTTTTCTTCTTTAGAAAGAGATTGCATTTATAATCAACCCCCTTTAAATGATAATAAATATTTATAAACAGTATTTTGGGAATTTGGGCATAGCTTCTCATACTACTTCCTGCTGCTTGGGGGCACTGGTAATCTTATGGGGATCCTGAGAAAATTAAGAATTATAGTTAAATCTGTAGTAGTCTGTGAGGTTGTATCGACCTTTCAAGGGAGTCTTGGTTGATTAAACTATATTAGCCTAGAAGCAATCAATACGATCTCATCTTCTATGGAAACAAAAGCAGAACCTCTTTTCCAAAGCAACATATCTTGAGACACAAATTTTGGAGTCAAAATACCTTTAAAATATACATATTGGTTTAACTGAGTAGCCTTTACAATTAAATTCTCTCTCCAGTTAAAAATCACAAAGATAACATAATAATCTGCAGTATCCAGATTCTTTGTGTAATTTTCATTTTTATGTGGCTTAACTTTTAATTATTCTTATTGTCTCTTTTTTAAGACTTTTTTAAAATGCTATTTGTTTCTTTATATAACTGTCTATATTCCTTTTTTCTCTCTTTTAAGCCTATGTACATTTTTACACATACTGTAAGCCATTTAGAGTTTTATTCTACCTGAATCTGTCTAATTGTGAATCTGTAATCATTTTTTGACCATTGATTTAAACTGCAGTGTGGCTAGGACTGAAGCAGCAGCCCTGGCTACTGGCTCTGCCCACCTCAGCTTCCCAACATGGGGGAGGTACACCTACTGCCAAAGCAACTCAGGGAAGCAGTGGGTCTGTGCCTCCAACAAGCGGCATGTATCCCAGAAACACCCCCACCACAGTCGCTACCTTTTTTTTTTTTTTTTTCCTGTACTAGCAAAAGCTAAATCCACCATACAGTGTGCTGCATTGCTTGGAGACACCTCTGTGTACCTCAGCAGGAATCTGTCATGTTGTAGGTCAAGCCCACACACTGTGGCGTCGCTGTATCAAGGCTCGCCTGAGAGATACAACTAAGAAACTGATCTTGGCTCCATTTTAGAACTCTTTTAAAAAGCTTTCTCAGGTTTTGGGTGGAAATTCTTGCTATTACATTGGGTGCCAAAATGTAGCCAGAAGTTCCTCCTGTGTCCCGCCCAATCCTGCAGCTGCTGGGACCCAAGTAAACACATAGAAGCTTACATTATTTACAAACTGTATGGCCTAATGGCTCAGGCTTCTCACTAGCTAGTTCTTACAACTTAACTCAACCCATTTCTATTAATCTATATATTGCCACATGATTGTGGCATTACCGGTCTGCTGGCATCTTGCTGCTCCCCTCACTCTCCTTTCTTCTCCTGTCTCTTCAGTTATGTCTCGCCTAACCTTATTCTGCCTCACCATTGGCCAAACAGCTTTATTTATCAACCAATCAGAGCAGCACATATTCAGTGTTCAGAAAAACATCCCACAGCACTCCAGTGAACTTGTATATGCAAATTCTAGCCTGAGAAGTACTCAACTTTTCAGAAGCCTGTAACTGTTCACACTTGTTAGTGTCTAACTGCTACATCGAAGGTGCTTTGAAATGGATTAGCCACCCCATTCTCCTGTTCTTGCTTTCAGTGGTCTCTCAACTCTTAAGGGAGAGGAGTTGGCAAGACATCAGCAGTCAGTCCCCCCTGTTTTTCTCATAGAAGTCTAAACGTCACATCTTTGTTACAGTCTCCTTCTTGCTCATGGGGAAGCGGGTGCTGGTCGTTTTTTGTTTGTTTGTTTGTTTTTCTTTTTCTTTTTTCCCCAGTCACCCTCTGCTGAGCTTGTGGGAAAGGATATGGTGAAGAAATACCTTGCATTTTCCTGCTAGCCTCAGTGTGGATGGGTTCTGCACTCTCCTGAGATCCGGGAGGCTTTGCCCAGCTTCTTGATTTCTGGAAAATGGGGTTGACTTGTAATCTGTGGACCTGGTGTTTTGTGGGAGGAAAGGGGCCACAGGGCTTTGCTATTTATTGCTTGACTCTCAACAGCAGCTCACAATATCTGTTCTGTTTCCTTAAGAAGTGGTTTTATAGGTGATTGGGAATCTTTCCTGCATGCAAATATGCTTTAGTAGCTTCGAAATTCCCTCTGAGGAATACAGCATTTACAGATGACCTCAAAATGTCCCTTGTGCATTGAGAATCATCTTGGATTTCCCCACCCTAACTCGTAGCTTCATTGAATAGTGAGAAAAAACAAAAACAAAAACAAACAAACAGAATCAAAAGGCCTGAGTGGAGACCACACCGCAGAACACACGCACACACAGAGTGGCTTTGCTCTCTCAACTCTTGTTCCATCCACAATGGGAATAATTACACATCAGTTATAATGGGGAATGTATCAGAAATGAGTGTTCAGAGCCTTAGGAATTTGTAAAGGTTTTGGCAGATTTAAGCAAGAGTTCTGTTAGGAAAGATTGTCCGGATAAACACTATGGCTTCAGGGTTGGTGAGAAGTGTGGAAAACCCTGTTTTGGACTAGATATTAGGATTAGTCATGGTTCTGCAGGCAGGAGGGGATGAGGAGCTGCGATGGAGGAAAATCTCTTCTTTCTGTGACTCCAAAGGGGAAATGTGACTTACCTGTGGTCATAGCCTACATACGGAATCTCCGTATTCTCGATTTGCTCGTAGTCTATAGAGGCTGATGCTGGTTAACCTAGAGAGAGAATTTACTTAGTCTGTGGAGGAACCCAGTGTCTGGTTTGGAGACCTTCCACTGATAATCCATCTAATGACAACGGATTGTCTTTTCCCCCATTTCACAGCTGTGACGAATCAGGTTATTTTTCACTTGTATCTAAAGTCCCAGGCAAGAGTCTCATTCCTGGGTGTACAGAGGAGAGGGGGAGGCATAATTGACAGCTGTACTGATAGCATACACAATGGAGAAAGGAAATACAACAGCAAGAAATCAGGGTGCTGTTACTCAAAGAAGTGGGCATAGATTGAGGTAGCCATGCTGGAGGTACTAGAGTGTGGATACAATCAGAAGCTGGGTTTAAGCCGTTTGCTTGGAGGGGGACTTCAGAACTCAGATGCATGGCTTTACTCCCCACACATGCAGGAGAACAATAGCTTAATTTATGCAGTAATTTTAAAGGGTGTCCTTCATTGTTTAGAGTGCATCTAGCTAACACTGTATATCATGTTTACCTCAATCAAAATGATTTAAAACATGAAATGGAATATAAAATGCTAATTGCCCACATTCAAGATAGACCTACTTTTTCTTTTCTTTTTTTTTTCTTCACACTTTTGTTGAATCATTGTGGTATAGTATTCATTTCTATTTTAGGAATAAATATATTAGTCTATGCATGCATGCATACTTCCATACTCTTTCTTGTTCATGCATGTATTGAAGAAGACTACATCCAGCCAGCTTTACTCTGTACATTTATTTGTGTGTTGTGCTTTTCTGCTACATGCCAAAGGAAAGTGACTGTAGGAATTTGATTGCATAAGTGTAAAGGGGTGAGAGATATTGGTCCCTTTCAAATTGTTTGTTTTGCACAACGCTCTAAGGAAGTGAGGTGAGCAGATGCAGGGTGCTTGTGGGGTTGGATTATCCTGGAATGGAGTGCAGATGTGAAGCACAAGAATCAATGTCAAAGGTTGTAGGCAGTCCTTGCCAAATAAGTTGGTTCCTATCTCAGGGCCTTTGAACAGGCTGTTTCTCTTATCCTGCCTGCTTGGGCTCAGCCATCCATGAGAGCCATTCCATCAGGTCTTTGGGTCTCTGTTTCAATACTTTCTTCTCAAAAAAAGAACTTCTTTAACTCCTTATAAAAGAATAGTAGATGAAACACTGAGTGGTTCAGGGTGAATTCTTCCCACCCCAGGTCTCTAGACCTAGGGCAGAGCTGTGTGTGTCTTCCATAACCTTCTAGGTAGCCCACCCCAATACCCACCTCATCTATGAGCTGCTGGAGCATATAAAGGAGCTGGAAATGCAGATGCAAAGCTATAGACTCTCCATGACACAGAGCAACAACAGGATATTGTAGCATGAATCTTTAAAAGTCTTATTAATAAAATCAAACCCGAGCCAGGTATTGGGGTAAATGCTGGAAGGTCAGAGAGACAGAATAAGCCACAGCTATCTCACCTCGCTGGATCCTCAGCTGGTCTTGTTTCCTCAGACTGGATGCCCCGAGCCCTCATCCAGAATGGGTCTCAGCTGAACTGCTGCTAGAAGCCTGAAAGCTTAACCAGGCCAAATGCTTCTCCAGGCCAAATGCCTCTCCAGGGCAAATGCCTCTAGTTTCTGGTCCTCACGCTTTATATACCTTTCTGCTTTCTACCACCACTCCCTGGGATTAAAGGTGTGGCTTTCTGGGATTAAAGGTGTGTATCACCGTGCCGGCCGTTTCCAATGTGGCCTTGAACTCACAGAGATCCAGAGGGATTTCTGTCTCTGGAATGCTAGGATTAAAGGCGTATGCTACCACTGCCTAACCTCTATGTTTAATATTGTGGCTGTCCTGTTCTCTGACCACAGATAAGTTTATTAGCATACACAATATTTTGGGGAACACAATACTACCACAGGATATTCAAGAGCAGATCCAGTGAGGGCCCAGTGTCAATAGTGTAGTAGAAGCCAGAGGCCTTGAACCAGATGAATGACTCATTGAAATGAACACTTACAAGTAAAGATGTGTGGAATAAAGGGTATACTGTGTGACTCACTCTGACATACTACAGCTTCCATGACGAGATTTTATTTGGTTTTTTTTGTTTGTTTTTTGTTTTGTTTTGTTTTTGTTGTTTTTGTTTTTTTTGAGACAGGGTTTCTCTGTGTAGCTTTGCGCCTTTCCTGGAACTCACTTGGTAGCCCAGGCTGGCCTCGAACTCACAGAGATCCGCCTGCCTCTGCCTCCCGAGTGCTGGGATTCAAGGTGTGCACCACCAACGCCCGGCAGTTGTTGTTGTTTTTACTTTTAAATTTTGTTTTGGGGGGAGGTTGCAAGGGCAGAGAGCAGAAGCGAGGGGACGGAGAGGTGAATGGGATCGGGCTTTGAAATCCACAAAGAATCAATAAAAAGTTTTTTTTTAAAAAAAGAATAGTAGAAGTTTTCTGAGCACAAAACACATCCTTCCACTCAGCAGCACATGTCTTTAGAGCATATTTTTATCCTTAAGAGCCGGTATGTTTATTTATGGGAAATTAAGCTCCAGGAGGGTAGTAATGTTGCCTGCCACCAAAACTTGACTCAGAATAAATGCTAAGAACTAAAAAAGAACAAGTGAATAGATGGATAGTAAATAAGCCAAAAATTAGATAGTATGGTGCATGGATGGGCACAAGGAAGATGCTCAGGGATAGACCATGTTTCTTCTCCAACTAAACCGAGTGGTGCCTTCCTTGATACTGTTATATGCTGAAAAAATTATTTTATCTAACAACCAATACACAGATCCTATATCACACATGCATTTAATTCAATGGAGAACCCAATTAATGTGAAAATTCTTTTCTGCTGCAAAAGAGTGAAATCCATTTTAGCTACTGAGACTCTTAAAGGACTGTGCTGAGGTTTGAATGTGAAATGTCACCCCTAGGCTCATGTGCTTTGACACTTGGTCTGCAGTTGGTGGTGTAATTTGGGAAGGTTATGGAGCATTTAGAAGGTGGCGCCTTGCTGGAGGAAGTTCATCACTCAGGGTAGGCTTTGGAGTTTGACAGACTAGCCATACTTCCTGTTCTTTCTCTGATTCTGGACTGCCAAAGCAATGTTGTGGGCTGGCCTAATGCTCCTTCATCCCTGTCTTGCCTACATGAGAAAGCATCCCTTCTAGAACTATGAGCCAAAATAAGCCTTTTCTCCATTAAATTGCTTCTGTCTGGGTATTTTGTCATAGCAGCAGAAAGGAAACTAATACTGACTGCAAAGAAAGTCAAATTGAAGGTTAATGGAATGAGCCACATCACCAATCTTCTTTGAGGTCACTTAATGGCTCTGTGACAGTAACCTTGGCTGTTTAGGAGTAAGTCTGGAGCTCCAATTTCAAATAGCAGTTATATCAAATAAGACTCTGGGACCTTATTAAAACCCACCTTTGCTGCAAAAAACCTGATTCATCCAATGCAAATATTTTGTCTGTAGAAGGGACAGCAGCTCATCCATTGTACCTCAGCGTTGTCATTTGTAGAATAAAATGAAAAATAAATGCGTTTCCAAAAGTCTCACACGACAGGAAGCTATCTGTGGATGGTGGGTACCACAGTCTTTAGCATGTGTGTTGAGCAGGGGCCTGTCATGAATTTGTCTAGACTGCAACTCTTTTGAAAGCAAAGCATCTATGTATGTGGGTGCATGTGTATGTGGGGGTGTGTACATGCTCAGTAAAGTGTGACTCTAGGCTTGGCATACACGAGTGCTCTGGAAACCAGTTGTCCTTTGTCACGCGCAGTCTTGACCCTGGCTGCCCTGTGAACACTCCCTCTCCGCCTGGAGCTGTAAGCGGGGGTGTCACCTCGCTTATTACCAAAACCAATTTCCAGAATGGGTAATTGTGTTCTGACTCATGCAATTCCCCTGCATTTCCTGGCTGTTTCCAGTGACTTATGTCTTCCTCTTGGCCCCTTAATGGATATGTAATGAAGCAACATATTTCAAAGTCATGGCTGTGTTTCAGGCTTCCCTTAAGTAATGTCTCAGTGGAGGGCCAGCCTAAAGCCTGGCACATGCATGCCTTACCTGGGTCCCTAAGGCAAGAAGCCGTATTAAAAAGACAAATACTTTCAAGCTGGAGGTGACTTCTGGAGGCTGAAAGCTTTCAAGTGTTATTCGGTGTTTCAGAAGAAGTTACTTCTGCCAGTTTTAGCCACAAACTTGGTTGTATGATTTTAATCCTTTTTTTAGCCTCAGTTTCTACCTCTGAAAAGTGCTGATAATACTAACATCCATCTCCAGGACTTTTATGGCCATCCAACAGGCATACTATCTGGAAATGCTAAGCCCAGAATGTGGCTTATGGGGAGGTTTGGTATGTGCTGCCTCATGGTCTGATCATTTTTCTTTGATGCCATCCATCAGGAAGCCATTGCCAAGTGACTCAAGTCTCTTTGGGAGCTGGAGAGATAGGCATTATAACAGTAGACAATCAGGTATTGCTTCAAGTCCCATGTATGGCAGCTTAGGGAAGGGAATGATGAACTCACGTGGAGGTCAAGGCAGTCTTCCCAGGGGAAGTGGACTTCCAAGATGAATCTGTGGGTGTTTAGTCTTTTGCTCATGGAGTCCATGTATTGAGTGACTTCCTGCCAGAGGACAAGATCTCCATCATAAAACCCTCAATAGGGGCAGTGAGGGAATGAAGAAATTGCACACAGACAAACAGACAGTGTGGGATCAGGTGTGTGTGGGGGGGTGGGAGGACTGGCTACCTTGGCAGCCCAGGCCTCACTGGGTCTATTAGCCACAGCACTGGGGGGGAGGAGGGGTTGGTCTGAAGGTCTCCGTAGGGGAGCAGTCTCAGGCTGTAAACATCTGGGAGGAGGAAGCTGCAGTTGCTAGTCTGCACACAATGGTCACCCCTTCCTGAACACTCGTACTGGCACCCTGAGAACTGTGGCAACCCCTGGGAGCCTGGCCCATATGGGGAACTGATTTTGCAAATGTCCTGTGTGTCTGAGACCTTGGAGTTCTGGGCATGGTTGTACCACGTCAACTGTATACATTCACTGGGCACTTCGCACACTTAGGTCTTCCTCAGCTCTCTCTAGACAAGCTCTGTGTTAGACCTGGGAAACAATGAGGAACATAAGGCAGTGCCTGCCATATGTAATTGACTCGCCTTAGGAAGCTAAGAACCAAACAAGTCACTCATGTAGCCAGCCAGTGGAGAGTCAAGAGAGAAGTCATGGAAGTTACGTATAGCTCGGGAAAGTTTAAATATTGGGGTGGTGTTTCCAGGAGGGAATCAATGAGTAACTGAGATCTAAATTAAGACTGGGAGTGACTGAGGGGCAATGGGTGGAGAGGAAGGGGGGCTCTGAGTCTTGGAAGCCACATGGTTTGTTCTCACACAGAATAGAGTCCAGTTTGGCTAGGCCACAGAAAGCTTGGCGATATGGTGGAGAGTTAGCTGTCAAGGAGACACAGGGGGCTGTGGTGGTCATTTGCACACAAGGATTTGGGTTTTCATGCCAAGTGTAATTGGAAATCTTGGAAGTATTAAGTTTCTTGCATAAAAATGCCAGAATCAGACCTCAAGGGTGCAAAGACCACACGCTGTTTGCACAGTGAATTCCTGGGGTTTAAAGAGGAAGTAGGGAAACAAATAATTATAGAAAGATGTCTGTGGCTTAGGTTGGGTTCTGGCACAAAAATAGACACACACACACACACACACACACACACACACACACACACACACACCAAATCAGCACTTGTATGTACTGAGTGCCAAGGGGTTATTGCAGATGGAGGATAAGCCATGTCCTGCAGAGTCCCTGGAGATGCTGATATGGCAAGCCTCTGAGGAGCACTGTGTGGCATTTCATGCTGGTAAATTTGCATTTATACTATAAGAAGGGCCACTGGAGGTTAAGAAGCCGGGAAATGAAATGATCAGATTAATGTGCCCATGGAGGGTGTTTATTTTTCTTCCTGGGTATTTCTTAAGCCAGGCATTTATTGAATTTAGGGTAATGGATGGGAGAGGTGGTCCAGCATCACTGCAGGCCAAGATTGATAGGAGGCTTATTCTTTTGTATAACATTTAAGGGGGTGTTAAGGGGAGTTTAAGCTTGCCACTCTGAAAGGCTTATTCATCTTGTAAATAAATACTTACCAGGAAGCCATGTAAGCCTTCCTCCTAGCAGGCCCCTCCAGTAAGACAGGACCTCATCCCAGGAGAACTTCCCTGGTGGAAGCACCGTGAGCTAGCGCCCTCTACAGCAGGGGAGGGATTTATGTGAGTGCTAATAGCCAAGACTGTGGGAAAGGGAGGGGTGCCATGTGTAATGGGACAGCTTTGCTACTGATGTGAATTGGGAGGTACTATGCAGTGTTCTCATACCCTAAAACTGAGACCCATAATCACTGAAGAGCTCAAAGTGAGTCAGAGAAGGTGAAATCAAGTTTGTGGTGGAGTCTCCGAGTTGTGATGTAGGGCTTGACTATTGAACATGGGGATGACTTTTGAGATCCCAGACCCTTCCCCTCTAATTTGATAATTTATTGATGGATTGGACCACCTTTCTTTCCTCCCATCCTCCTAATTCATGCTTAGCCTTCATATCTGCATCTATTCTGTGAAGCGAGGCTTATGGGCAATGAGCTCACAGTACTCTGGGTCTCATCTCTGGGTATGTAGGTGGGAAGTGTTCATGCAGAGCATGTGACCAGACTTCCAAATCTTGATTTTTCAGGTTACAGAACTCAACAATGTGAAAAATGTAGCCCGATTGCCAAAGAGCACCAAGAAACATGCTATAGGGATTTATTTCAATGATGACACCTCGAAGACCTTTGCTTGTGAATCAGGTTTGTTTGAGGCTACTGGGGCAGGGGTCATTGGCCTTTGATGTATGTATGTGTATATAATGTATCTTTTTTTTTTTTTGCCATTTCCTCAGATCTTGAGGCAGATGAGTGGTGCAAAGTTCTCCAGATGGAGTGTGTGGGGACCAGAATCAATGACATCAGCCTCGGAGAGCCTGACTTGTTGGCTACTGGGGTGGAACGAGAGCAGAGTGGTACGTGTGCAAAGCCCTCACCTCCCTCTCTCATAAACTGGTTTGCTCCCTTGTGATAAAACACAAGGCGTCTTCATTATATGTAATTGTGAGTTATAAAAATGTATGAAGAAGGGAGTTATAATAGCAATCCATGTTACTATTTGCAGCAAATGTTTTTCTCAAAAGTTCTGTGATGTATAATAGAAAAGTATCCACATTAATGGTTTCAGTCAGAAATTTTGAGGACCACACTGTGTGTCCACTGGATGGAAGGTGACTTATGAATATTCAACTGTTACATTTGCACAGGTGCCCCATCCCACAGGTGCTAGGACTCCCCCATTTTATAGACGGGGAAAGCTAAAACCTCAGAGACCTAACCACCTTGCTCCAAATGTAGTAAGTAGTTAGTGTTTGAATCCAGACTATGATCATGAGTCTCCATTTACAGTGCATGGACTTTAAAGTGTGATGATTTCCCCCTTGCCTTTTCACTTAAAATATGTTTGAACATTTTCCAATGTTTTTAATAGAATTTAATCCCCTTGAATATTTCATCAAGTTTAAACCCACTTAAAAATCTGTGATGAAAAAAAATTCAACCCTTGAGCCAACTCTGCTCAACACACCATCTAGGAATAAATCCTTTAAAATAATAATGACCAAAATATTCATGAACATTTTAGCAAAAATCAATGTTGATTCATAGTGCGAGCCTGGAAGAATTGCTCCATCTTCAAATAGCTGAACCTAGTGACTGGGGAGATTGGAATCCAGGGTTCTGCTTCAAAGCCTGACTTGATCTATGAGCACTTGTCAGAGTGGAGGGGGCTTTGGGTCGCCTGGATTGATGGCAGACATGCCAGAGGTGGAATTGCACTGACACTCTCAGTGAGCAATCTAGCTGTTAGTTAAACCTCTTCTCCCTCCCAGCGGAGCTGTGTCTTCATGACACACCACAGTCTTTGCCACGTTGAATGCACTGTGCCTACCGTGGTGTGTCACTACACAGTTATTGTTGATCAGGACCTAGAAATGCTGACTAGTGCAGAGAACCTCTAGTCAGGTTGGGAACTGCAGTTACAGAAGGGTGAAGCCATTTACCAAGGCCATTCACCCCACCCCAGACCTTCCTTCTGTAGTTCATTCTGGCAGAGGGGAGATAGCCAGAGCCTTGGGGATACAGGCCTGGGCATTGAAAGCATGGCAGGGGTTGATTGCTATTATCCTTTAGAGTGTCTGGGTAAGCACTTAGCTTTCACACGTTTGTATTTGTGGCATAGTAGAAACTCATAGTGCTGAAATTCAAATTAAGAACGATGCCTAAGGTTTCCTTTTTACCACCAGCTTCGTGTGCTTGGGTTTTCTCTTATTGCAGGTTCTTATAAATCTCCACTATTTCTTTGAAAGTACTTTATAATCTTATTTTGTAGGAGTTCACATAAGTGCAATTGTTAAAATGGTTCTCACCAAATGCATGCTAGGCAAGTTCTCTACCACTGACCTCTCTTCCCACCCCCCCACTAATTTATTTTTATTGTAAATCAATTTGCCTCTAACGGAATCCATTAATAATGGTCTCTTTCACTTCTTACTTACTGAAACAGTTTTACAAATGGTCCAGAACTCTCAAGGGATATAGCTGTTTCATGACAGTTTCTAGAAAACACTCAACATTTGGCTATTGATAGTTCAAAGTAAATTCAAAAACTTAAACAGCAGGGGCCTGAGCCCGTTCATGAACACAGTCTTAATATTACTATTTACTACGTTAAAATAAAATATGGAGATTTTGATGATTTTTCTTATTACAAAATAGCTAATTTAGACGATTCCTAATATGAAATTATTAGTCTCACACTGTCATGTTAGATGTCTGGGATCTACTATGGGATGATAGATAGAATTGTGATTGCAAATGCCATAGTACTTTTGTTCTTATTTCCCTTAGAGATTGTTGACTCTAACTTTTTGAGTTAATGAAATTTCTAAATAGTAATAATAAAAACAATGTAACTGTGTTTGGGGGAGATCCTGTCTACAGTCACTAGCTAAGGTAGCTACTCTAATCTTGGTGATGTTTTCAACAGTCACTCCAGGAAGCAAATGGCTATCTCTTCCCAGAGTTGCCTGAAGTTCTTTGTTCAAACTCTTTTAAGAATATCCCTTGGCAGTTTCACAATTGTTGGTCCGCTAATTACATGCTGTTACTGTGGAGTGTGGTTTAAATAATTTGGAGTCCAGGTTTATTCAGTTCATTATAGAAATTGTAAGCTAATTGATGTTACTTTAGGACCACACATCACAAACACATCCTTTCGCACCTGTACCTTTTGTGAATACAGAAGTGTAGGTGTAATTAATGTGTGCTCAGCAGGGGAAACATTGCTTTTAGAGGTTTCATTGCTCTGGTCTTTTATTGGCATACAGTTTTTTTCTATAATGCAAATGAAAAAGTCTAAAAATGATCTTTGTTAATGTAAATAGCATTTAGTTGTGTTGACACCCAGAGTGTATCATTATGCTATGTAATAGCATCCACATTTAAAAACTCATTTTTCTATGGCAGTTCATTTGCAACTTTGATCTTCCTGAGTGTTCTACCAAACCCTAGCATGTAGATATTTTTAAATGCTTCTGTGTTCCTACGATGTCTTTGCTGTGTTATTTCTGGGGATTTTAGACTAACCTTTTGTTTTTCTCCCAGAGAGATTCAATGTGTATTTGATGCCATCTCCTAACTTAGATGTACATGGCGAATGTGCCTTGCAGATTACATATGAGTACATCTGTCTTTGGGACATCCAGAATCCCAGAGTCAAACTCATCTCTTGGCCGCTAAGTGCCCTGCGGCGGTATGGACGTGACACCACGTGGTTCACTTTTGAGGCAGGGAGGTGAGTTCATGGCTTTCCATACATCTTTTCTCAGTGTCTGCTTACCTTCTCCAGGTTCAGGTCATGGAGTTGGACCAGAAGTTTGCTTCGGAAAATTTATAAACTGTGGTCGTATGGAAAGATTATAGCACAGTGCTCAGGCGCCCAGCATCCCTTCACTCCTAGGGAAGATTCTAACGCTTCACAAATATGACATGAAATTTTATTCCTTGATTTGGTGACATGCCACAAACTGAAGCTGAGCTGGTAAACGGTGCCATGGACTGGGTTCAGCTAAGCAGAGGCCAGCTCCTGTTGCTGGAGCGCTTCCTTGCTGTAATCCAATGCATACTACATGAGCTAACAGGGTAGATCGTGCATATGTGGACCACTGACACTTCTCAGGTTGCAGACAACTGAGGTCCATCTAATCTACTTACTATTTAACAAACGGCAGAAATGCTGGAAGTGCTCGATTCTAAAACTTGCTTATTGTTATCCCACGGAACCCTTTTAGGGTCTCCTTGCTCCTGTTAGAGTCAAATGTGGGAGTGAAAAGAATACAGTACCCATTGGGTGAACCATGGCCTACAAAGAGATCCTTCTGGTCAGTGTTTCATTTTACCTCTCCACCCATTATTCTTCTCCCTAAGAGCTTAGGTTCCTTTTAAAGGCAATAAATAAATAAATAAATAAATAAATAAATAAATAAATAAATAAATAAATAAATAAAATTAATTAAATAAATAAATAAAACCAGTCACCTTTTGTATTTTAAAATTTCAAATGACTCAAGTTTTAAGAACTACAAGACCATCGAACTAATTATTATTCTAGCATGGAATGGAGAGGGCTTCACAAACCCCAACCCCTAACTGAAGAACTGTGGATGGTTAATACCTGCTGGGGGAGGTAGAGTCAGTTTTCTTTAAGGGTGTGGCTTCTGGTAGGTGGACCCCACTCCAGTGGATGGCCTTATATCCAGGAGCATATAAAGAGCACAAACTGGATAATGGGTCATTTATTAAGCAAAAAAAAAAAACTAACAACAACAAAAACAGGTTGAAGACACAAAGTTGAGTGGTGTGTTGGGAGACAGGGAGTTGGCGATGAATCTGGAGGAGTAGAAGCTAATATGATCAAAATACATTGAATGGAATTCTTGAGGAATTGACAAAAATATTAAAAATGAAATGTAAGCCCATCTGTATGTGTTTTAAGATTACACTGAAGTTGTAACAACCAGGTTAAAGTATTTAAGGTAGCTGACTGATATTAATTGTTTTTTTTTGTTGTTGTTGTTGTTTTTTGTTTTTTTCGAGACAGAGTTTCTCTGTGTAGCTTTGAAGCCTGTCCTGGAACTCACTCTGTGGCCCAGGTTGGCCTCAAACTCACAGAGATCTGCCTGCCTCTGCCTCCCGAGTGCTGCGATTAAAGGCGTGCGCCACCACCGCCCGGCTGTGATATTGATTTAAAGAGAGTAAAAGCAGAACTTGGAACACTGCCCAAACCTCTGACTCAGGTGAATACGTGAGAGTGACACTCTCAATCAGTTTACCTCATTTCAAACAGAGCCCGAGTAGTTAACATTTACTTTTTGGAAATATGATCAATGTAATGTTTTCACAAGATTCTAAAAATTTAAAACAAAATGTTTTTCTTCCACATGTAGTTCTCCTTTGGTTTATATTCTTCCTTCTTTCCTCCCTCCCTCCCTCCCTCCCTCCCTCCCTCCCTCCCGGCTTTGGGTTTTTGGTTTGTGGTTAGTTTTCTTGTTTTTGAAATGGTGTGTCACGTATCCCACACTGCCCTCAATCTTGGACTCTTGATCCTCCTGCTTCCATCCCAAGTAATAGGAAGACGGATGTGCACCACACACCTGGGCTGTTTTACTTTCAAAGATATAGGAGGGAGTTAGCTACTGTTCTGGATAACATTAAAAAATAAAATCTTCATGTAAACATTTTTTTTGCATTCCTCCTTTATCTCAATGACCAGTCTACTATTTATAAAGGAAAATCCTTATGGAAAACTAAGAACTTGCTTGGTTGGATGGATATGCTTCCTGCTTTGAGTCTGTTAGGACTTTTGGAGCAGGATAGGGGCTTGCAGAACACAAAAAGTGAGTCACAAGGTAATGCCACTACATATTTTCTCTGAAATGCAAATGAAGATGGATTTTTATCATTACCATCAGGATGCTAGATAATAAGATCATTTGTGTTCCCCCAAGTGTGACGCTTTCATATCTGCCTTATTTTATTAGTAAAGATAATTTCCTTCATAGTTATTTTTGGATATCTCCAAAACAAGGCAGTTTCATAATAACTAATAGTATACCCCACTCACTCACTTGCAGAAGTGAGCAGGAGTGAGGCTCCCACCAGGCACACTGTTTTTACACCACAAATTGGAGGCTGTGACATAAACTTTCATTTCTTCTTTGAACTGGATCTGGGAACAATGGGATCTAAGCTTCCATGGCTACCTGCACACTGGATTACATAACTTTCATCTCATAGGAGTGTTATTAAAATCAAATAAAGGCACATGGGAGAATTCCTGGGAAAGAGCCTAGAGAGTAATAGGCAGCTGAGTCAGCCCAAAGTGACAAAGCAAAGACATCCACTGTCTGTCATGGCTTAGACTCTGGAAGTAGCAATGGCTTCAAGCATGGCTTGATTCAGCACTCAGTTTCATTGGAGTCTTGCTTCTTCTAGCTTGTCTACTTCCTGGATGTTTTGATGAATTCTGGGAGCTTTAAAGTCTTCCCATACATCAGCCAATGGGAGACAAATGGGTAACATACAGTATGTTGACTGTTAGAGTCAATGGGAGACTCTGGCTCTCTACTGAGCGCTTTATACAAAGCTCACAGGATGGGAACAGAATGGGGGACGTCTCTCAAAGCACAGAGTGGGGTTTGTTGCCTTTGAAAGGGAAAAGATGTGAGGTTTCAAAACAACCAAGTGTGTCTATCATAGCATGTCCTTGCTCCAGGTAAAAAGGGCCCAGAGGGGTTATTTTGTTTGAGTGTATGTATGTGACTGTATATATATTTGAGAGTAGATGCCTTTGGAGTCCAGAAGAGGGCATCAGATCCCCTGGAGCTGGAGTAACAAGTGGTTGTAGTGGCCTGATGTGGGCACAAGAAATCAAACCGCCAATCTTCTTAAAAAGCAGCAAGCGTTTTTAACCTCCATGCCATCTCTGCAGCCCCTGGATCATGTATTCTTGTCAGCATGCCAATCCTTACTCATGAAGTGACCTCAGCTTCATGTTCAAGGAGGACCTCCATCAGTAAGTCACAGTTGTATGAAGAGACTGCTGATTTGATGTTCTTCCTAAGCTGTGTGCTGGTATATAAACGCCCATAGCTTGAACTGAGTTTTGAGAAACCCCATTGCTCTTTTCTTTCGTAGTCTGGGCCCATGTAACCAGAGCCATCTACCTTTCCTCAGGGAGCTGTGGGGGTGGGTCTTAGCTAGTGTATTTCTGCCCTTGACCTCCCAGGATAAGTAGATCTACCTCTATCGGCATGACTTTTTTTCCCCTTGAAGAAAATTCGGAGATGAAGCATAGGACTTGTAATGAACCACAATTGTACCAAGATGTGTCCCTGGCAATAAAAAGTAACAATTCTCTTATTCTGAAGACCCAGAGATATATTGCCTCTTTTGTCTGAGGTGTCTGTCTGTATCCTGCTGTTTGTTTCTGCTTCGGAGCTCTGACATCTCACTTGCGCAAATCAACCTGTCAGAAAGGCTGGAGTTTTCCATGGGAAGATCCAACTGGCAGGACATTCTCTAGGCAGCCACATTCCCATGGAACCTTTCCAGAAGGGTTATTGTTTGGAGAAGGGTGGCAGGTGTCCAGCGAGCTTCCCTTTTACGTTTCAAGCTGGTTGCTGGGTTCATATACTTCAGTGTCAATCTCTGCCTCACCTCCGACTGATTTAAATTAATATCCTGGGCTTTGCTTCTGCAGGAGTGAGAGGCTCAGGAGACGTTTGGCAGAACCTGCTAAATAATTTCCACACATGGATGCCTTTCTTTACTGACCAGAGAGGGAAAGTCTCTCTTGTGCCTTTGGCATCATTTAAAAAGAAATTTTAGGTATGCCAAGAAAGGTGAAAAGTTGAATTCCACGCACAGATGCTTCCCTTAAATTTATGGAAAGAGTTTTTGCTTGGGATGTAAGGTCATCTAAACAGACTTGGAAAATAAATAGTAGCTTTTTATGTAGCTCACATTAAATGTAGTCTAACTGGTTAGGTAACTTTTTAGTGGAGAAGTTGGTCTCTCTTCTAACTGAAGAGTCTATGCGTAAAGCAAAAGCTGTGCTGCTGTCTCCAGCATATTCTTGACTTGTGTTCGTGGTTCCAAGCCATTGAACATTCTCCAATATCTGAATGTTTCAGAGACAGTTCATTCCTTATTATCAAGGAAGAAAAAGTAAGTGAGCATGGCATCCTCCTTTCTCACTATGTTGAGTAGAGAAATTCACACGGGGTGCTGTCTCACCACAGACTTGCTCAGGAGAAATGAATTCCTCTTCTTCTACCAGAAAATGGAAAAGATGGTGTCCTAATTTTCCTTCTGTTGTGATAAAATGCTCTGACCAAAAGTAGTCCCCCAGACTTCCCTCACTTCTGATCCCAAGTGTGAGTTCAGGCCAAGGTCAGCTTTCTCGTCTCCCCCAGACATACTCCATCCCCACCATCTTCAGGCATCCCTGATGTTGTTCTGGGATGTGGTCCCCACCTTTCCTCTCAGATAAAGATGCAATTTGAGACATCCTTCAAAGAGCATGCGAGGTAAAAGCAATGGATAAAGAGAAAGGAGGAAGGGGCTACAAGATACCAAAATGCCTTCCCCTCTTCAGCGCATGAATGCCTGAGCAGGTTTTTCTCTTGTGTTTTCTGAAGAGCTGACCAGCCTGCACTGTGGTGCTGGGTTATATAAAGCTATTAGTCTATTTGATGTGCTTTTATTTTTATTGCCTTGGGCCCTTCACCCATTATACTGTTTGTCAAGGCCTATAGTAACATTTTAATGTGTTGAGACGCTCCTTATGAAACAGCTCCAAGCCAATCAGTCAGGCAAAGCAAGTAGAATGGAAGGGCTTATGTGCCAGGATTAGAAGAGGCTGAAAGGAACTGCATGGAAAGGCCAGGTTTTGTCCATCCTCCACTCTGTGAGTCGTGCAGTAGAGCTAAAGGGCACACATACTTAAGTAAACAGAAGGAAATCCCGACATTTAAACCAGAGGCTACATGTCTGTTCTGAGAGTTCTTTCATGAATCTTATCTCTTTATTGCACAGTGGGGAACCTCTTGGCCATTATTGGTAGGTCAAGCCATTTTGGCCCTTACAGAACAAAATATAAATAATGGAACAGGTTGCTGACATCTAAAATCAGCTAACTTTACATACAAGATTTCTTACTAGTCTTAAATGGTGTGAAGCAGCTATAACATTGGATTCCTCTGTATATATAAATACCTTACTATCTTATTGTAGGCTAAAAATCTTAAAAAAAGAAACTTACTTCCTATTAGCCTTGTCTCCTCCACTCTCTATGCCCTAGGGGGTCTAAATAGAAAGTCTTGTTTTTCTACCTGAGCTATGATGGTTAGGGATGTGACTCCTGTTTCTGTAAGTGGTAAGCTATGGCCATGGCAGTGTCTGTGGCAGTGGTGTGTGTGTGTGTGTGTGTGTGTGTGTCTGTCTGTCTGTCTGTCTGTCTGTCTGTGTACCTGAATAGTGTGTGTGTGTGTCTGCATTCATTGGCTTCAGGTGAGTGTCAAAAACAATGCTTGATGCTATAGTCATTTTGATTTCCTTTGTTTTTGATCACAGTATTTGAGAGATTTAAATGATGTCATTAAAGAAAAGATCTGCACTATGCTTTTCAAAAGGAGACATTGGTGGGTGAGCTGGGGATATAGCTCAGTTGGTAGAAGGTTTGCCTATCACACACAAAGCCTTGAGTTTGAACACAACTACTGCTGAAACCAAGCATCATGACATGCAGCTGTAGGACCAGCACTCATTGTGACACACAGCTGTAGGACCAGCACTCATTGTGACACACAGCTGTAGACCCAGCACTCATTAGGACACACAGCTGTAGACATGGCACTCACATGTGGGCAGGTAGGTCAGCAGTTTAAGCCCCTCCTCCGGTACATACTGGTTTGGAGAACCGAACAGGATGATGACACCTTATCTCAAGACAAACAAGTAAAACTCCAGGAATTGTCCAAAGGATGCTTTTATTAAGAGTTGTTCTTGCCAGTTAATGAGTCATAATGTAAAGGAAGTACTGTCAAGTCATAAGAGAGGGGGAAAACATTAGCATGTTAATAGATTTATGATTAACCAGTATAGCAATAGATCAATGTATTTGGTCATAATCTAAATTGTATTGTTTACTGTGAGTTTCAGTCAAAACAAAAGCCTTTAAAGGCCCCTGGAGCACCAGGATTAAGAAGTGTGCCTTCAAACTTGGGTGCTCTTCCGCCATCTTCTAGATGCTTCTGAGTAACAGATGCCTTCTTGTCCTCCAGGGACAGGGCAGTCATTTCATAGGAGAAACAGCAGGTGATTTCTCCCCCTTAAAGAATCAGTTAAGGTTGATTCTTCCTCTTAATAAATTCATGTACTTTGTGGTAAAAGAGCTGTGCAAAAAATCACAAAGCCCTGTAGAACTTTGTGCAAGGAAGTGGAATCGAGATTACACAGCAACTTAACATTCAAAAGAGGTGACAGCAGGGCTTGCAATGGCGTACGATGTCTTTACGGAACAGAGTTAACTGAAGAATGTTTTGAACCTCAGCTTTAATACTTCATTGACAGGGCACAACTTAATGATTACAATCCCATACTCATCACTGATTGAAACCAAGCTCTCTTTCTCCTCTTTCCCAGCATCCCCTTCTCCCTTTCCTCATAAATCCATGTTCATGAAATTGAAGCTAAGCAGTGTCAGCCATTATTTAGCCCTCCCCCCCCCCATATGGCTGAGGTCCTGGGCCAACTATGAATAATTGGACTGGGGTGTATCTTTCTTGTTTTATGACACTAATTGCATGTACTGACTGGATAAGTACAAAAAAGAACAATGGCTTGAGCTGGAAACTTCCTTAGTTCTTTATTGTGTCATACAGTTTTTCAGACGTGAACAAAACTCAAGCATTAAGTAAGGCAGAGTTCATGCCATCAGCAAGAAGTTCTGAAGTGGAAAGAGGGGGATTTAGACGGCTAGCTCCTTTAGAACAAACAAATACAACCGCTTATCATTGTTGTATATATTCATACCAGAACTCTTTTCAGTGTTACTGCATCTACTTTGATTCAAATTCTTTAAGGCATTGGCAGTAGTGGCTGGAGAGAGGGCTCAGCAGTTAGGAGTACTGGCTGCTCTTACAGAGGACTCAGATTTGATTCTCAGCACCGACATGATGGCTCACAACAGTCCTTAACCTTAACTCCAGTTCCAGGGGATTTGGTGTCCTCTTCTGACCTCCAAGTGCACCAGTCATGCATGTGATGCACAGATGTACATGTAAACAAAACACCTATACACATAAAATAAATATTTTTAAATTAAAAATATTTGTAGTAATTAAATATATTTGTATATGCACATGTGGTGATATTGTGTTCCTCAAAATATTTTGTGCACTCTAATAAACTTATCTGGGGTCAGAGAACAGAACAGCCACTAGATACAGAGGCCAGAAAATGGTGGCACACCCACTTTTAATCCCAGCATTCTGAAGGCAGAGATCCATCCAGATCTCTGTGAGTTTAAAGCCACACAGAAAACAGCCAGGCATGGTGACTCACGCCTTTAATCCCAGGAAGTGATGGCAGGAAGCAGAAAGGTATATAAGGCCTGAGGACCAGGAACTAGAGCCTGGTTAAGCTTTTAGACTTTTAGCAGCAGGTCAGCTGAGATCCATTTGGATGAGTTAGATCCATTTGGATGAGGACTCAGAGGCTTCCAGTCTGAGGAAACAGGATCAGCTGAGGAATTGGCGAGGTGAGGAAGCTATGGCTTGTTCTGCTTCTCTGATCTTCCAGCATTCACCCCAATAACTAGCACCGGGTTTGATTTTATTAATAAGACCTTTTAAGATTCGTGCTACTTGCACACTAAAACATACGCAATTAAAAAGAATTTGTTTTGTTTTTGTCTAATGGTGCCTGGCCAGTTCCCTTTATCAGTTTTTTTCTGGATTTTTCTGGTCTGGGGTGGATATGTCCTTTCTCTAAATGTTTGACCTCAGTTCCCAAACCCATATACATTGTTTTCCTTGAAGAATTTCCCATGTGTCCCATACATTAACTCAGCAGAGTCCTGCTCCTTAAGGAAGGGTGATGGGTTGCATTGGATCTAGCATGTTTACAGGACGCTGGACCAACATTTTGTATGTGGATTTGGAAATGAAAGAATTCCTAGGGCTGTCATCTGTGGGGAAGTTAGAATAGTATTGAAGAAAGACAGAACCCCATTTCCTCCGGAAGCTTACAGCCCATGTAGTGGTTTTCTGCTGAAAAATTGTTCCTGGAATGGGAGGAGGGATCAGTGCCACAGGGCCCTTTGGGGTGTGGCATTATACTGGGGATGGAGAAACAGTACTTATCTTCTACTTCAATTTATAATAAACAAAACAAAACACCATTCAGTACTTATCAGCTAGGAGTGTTGATTCCATGCCCTGTTAGAATAACTAACTGGACACTGACCATTTTGGTCTAGTTAATGTTATTGAGCAAATGTGAACATGAGCTCGAATCACATTAAGAATAAATGAACTCAAATGGCGTCCCTATAACCCCAGCACTCAGGAGGCAAACACAGAAGGGCTGTTGCAAGTCAACTTGGGCTACCTAGAGTTCTAGACCAGCAAGTGCTACATAGCATGACCCTGTACTAAAATTAAATGAGCAAATCTTGCATGTCGACATTCTGAGAGCTGGGTTTTCAGAAGTTTCTTGCTTTTGTCTTCACAGGATGTGTGAGACTGGTGAAGGGCTATTTATCTTTCAAACACGAGACGGCGAGGCCATCTACCAGAAGGTCCATTCTGCTGCATTGGCCATAGCTGAGCAGCATGAGCGCTTGCTGCAGAGTGTGAAAAATTCAATGGTATGTTTGGAATGTCCTCCTTCTGCCCAGCACACACCACTCTAGACTATGATCTGGGAATGTCCATGCTGAACAACCACTTTACATAAGCAGTTGGTTTGTTTCTTGACTTAACATTGTAGGACATGGATTGAGTGCTATCCCTAGAATTCCCAACGTGTCCAATTGACCATCTACTTTATCATTAATTATCACACATGAGTATTTGCATTTGTTGTGTACGCTCCGGAGGATGCTCACTGACAGCTGCCCTTTCAATTTCAAATGAGTGAGTTTTTTAAGCATGTAGCAAGCACAAATAAAAAGAAAATAAACAGGAAGTAGCAGGTAGAGAGAAGCAGCAAATAGATGGCAAAATATCAAGGCAGGTGCTTATAACATCAACAGAAAAGACTCGGGTAGCCTGGCTGAGAGCAAGCAAAGGTAAGAACGTCAAATGGCGGCTTATAACATGCAGCAGAAATCACTTGGGAAATCCCATCTGGGGCATCCAGCTGAGTCTTTTCTCTCCACGGATGAATTTCTGTTCCTATTTCTACTTCAGGCATTTTTACACCCAAGAATAAACAGTAGTGTTGTCTGTCTGGAATGGTTTGCCTTCTACCTGTTCTCAAGAACACAATGCACCCTTAGCTGCTTGCTGTTTCTCTCTTTCCATAAGAGAATCAGGGGGTCACTGGGCATGGTGCTTTAGAGGACACTTTGAGATAAACATGCTTGAGACTGAAAAGGGTGGGACTTCTCAGTAAGCTTAAACAGCAGGTGATAGTTCATCAATGTAATTTATATTACAACATTAACACTGAATGAGTGTGTATTAACATCTGTAGATTCAGCTATGTGGCTAACCTGCCTCTGCATATGTATGCATATCTTTATCAGAAGTTATTATTTCCAGCCAACAAATGTGCCTAGAAAACACAAATGAAAGAAGGCTGAGGGAACCTGGGGAGAAATATTACAGGCTCAAATGAAGGATTTGAGTTCGTGCTAGTATGAAGTGAGTAACTGCAGGGAATGAGTTGCAATTCAGTTACAAATGCTTTTTGAGACAGGGAAAGCCTGAGACAGCACACATAGACATACATCTGCTATTGTATGAAGATGCTGACATGAGCATGCACACATGAGTTTGGAACACCTGTCTTTTGCATTGCATGCTGCTAGGGACTCTGACTTAAAGAAAATATTACAATTCTTCAGTATCTTATAGAAGGAGAAGAAATATTTCTAGAAATCTTTAAGATTTTATTTGTTTGTTTGTTTGTTTGTTTTATTTGAGACAAAGTCCATCTATGAAGCCCTGCCTGTCCTAGAACTCACTATGTAGACCGGGCTAGCTTCCAATTCACAGAGATCCACTGCCTCTGTCTTCCAAGTGCTGGGATTAAAGGCAAAGCCTGGCTCTTTTATTTTATTTTTAAATTTTGTGTATACATATGTGTTTCTGCATGTGGGTGCATGCATATGAGCTTAGCAGGTACCCATGCATGCCTGGAGAGGGCATCACATACCCTGGAGCTGAAGTTATAGGCAATTATGAATAGCATAGGTGCTGAGGGAGGGGAATTGAATTCCAGTCCTCTGCAAGAATAGTACACCCTCTTAACTGCTCAGTCATCTCTCCAGACCCAAATACCAAGAAATCTTAAATAGAAACACAAAGTACAAAAAAAAAATGCCTGGGAGACACTAAAAACAAGAGGAGCTCATGTGGCATGATAAGATTAAGGGAATTGGATTACAATTTGAAAATGTGCATGTAATGTTTGTTTTGGGAGTGGCCTTCTTGGGGCCAGAGCTCACTACTGAAAGAGGGGAGAGCCAGGGCTGCGTTGCACATTCTGGACCAAGAGTTGGGTGTATGATCATAATTGCATTTCAGAGGTGGTTGGGGATGTACACGCTTTGAGATCTGGTGGGAACTAAGGGGGTGGGAGAGCCAACTTGTGTAGGGGACGATTTGCCAGGTTTTTGATTAAACATTATTCTGGTGTTGCTGTGAGAATGCTTCTGGATGAGATGTCATTTTAATTGGTAATTTGAAGAAACAAATTTGTATTCTGAGGTGTTAGAGAGCTTCATTCTACTGGTTGGAGGCCTAGACAGCTTACAAGGAGAATGAATTCACTCTCTTTGCTTGATAGTCTTGAGCTTGCACACTGGTCTTTTGCTATCTGCAAACTGAGACTTGAAGTGACACCATTAATGCTTCTGGATCTCAGGACTTCATATTACAGCTCAAAACTGCTGTGGAACAATCCTTTTCTACACTATGAATATGTGTCACTCTCTTTGGTTAATAAAAAGCTGACAGGCCAGGTAGCTAGGCAGGAAGTTAGGCAAGAAAGTCAAACTGAGAATGATGGGAAGAAGGAGGGTGGAGTTAGGACAGACGCCAGCCAGCCTCCAAGCAAGCAGGACGTGTAGAAAATGAGTTAATAAGCCATGAGCCACATGGCAAAGCATAAATAGAAATATGGGTTAATTTAAGTTTAAGAGCTAGCTAGTAACAAGCCTGAGCTACTTTCTGAGCATTTATAATTCATATTCAGCCTCTGCCTTGGTTATTTGGGACTGGGCAGTTGGGACAGGAGATGTCCACTTTCACAAGACCCTCTCACCTTCCTCTCTCTCTCCCTCCCTCCCCCTCCTTCCCACTTCCCCCCACCTCTCCCTGACAATTCTAATCAGCATGGAATAGACACAGATAATGCACACAGGCCATCACTGTCCTTGTGCTCATGATTGCTGCCTTGTAGGCAAACCTAGTTCCAACACCAGCACAACACCATTACAGCTTTGTGGAGTAGAGTGAAGTTCTAGGTTTTTATAAGGTTTTTATAAGCTCCAGTTTTCTGCTTCACAGAATGAGAAAAGTAGTAGAAAGTTAGGTTTCCATGAGATCTGCTTACAATACATTTGGCATAGCCCACTGCTGAGTAGATACATTGCTTCAGGTTGATCTCAACAACAGCTACATCTTACACCACTCATCTGTCTGTCTGTCTGTCAGTCTGTGTCTGAGTAGAGGCAACCTAAAGATAGCATTTGGAAGGAGTGGAAAGTGAAGCAACATGATGGCTTAGGTCATAGACAACTGTAGGAATCCATAGGAAGAGCCACATTTGTTACAAAACCCATGCATCGTTGAAGAGCTTCAGACAAAGGAACATTGACCAGAGACAGCAAGGCCTCTTGCTTCTGACACACAGCAAGATACCTATTGCCAATTTTTGAGTGTGGAGCTTCTAAGGTTTTAACCTGTAGGTGTATAACAAGCAGAATTGTACTGAACACACGACTTACAGTTAGCTTTTAAAAAGAGAACACCCTTGAGTATTGATCCTCACTGTCTACCTTGCTTGAGGTAGGGTTTCTTGTTTGTGAATGCATGCTTCAGGTATGATAGCTTCAGGATAGCTGAACTGGGAGCTTCTGGTACAATCTCCCGTCTCCAGCTCCCTATCCCTGAAGGAACAGTGGGATGACAGACTTTCTCCACTGCATGTGGCTTTACATGGAGTCTGGGGATTCAAACTCAGGTCCTTGTGACTATTATGTAACAAGTGCTCCTGAACTGTTGCTGCAGCCCACAGCTATCTTTTTGAAAAAGCCTTATACAACATCCATGTTTTTATATAGCAAGCATCTATTGTGTGGTTATATAGTACTACACTGTACAGATTTTTCCATTAATTTTTAAAACTATGCTTCAGGGGCTGGAGAGATGGCTCAGCAGTTAAGAGCACTGGCTGCTCTTCCAGAGGACCTGGTTTCGATTCCCAGCATGTACATAGTGGTCACAACTATCTGTAACTCCAGTTCCAGGGTATTTGAATCCTCTTCTGGTCTCTATGAGCACCAGGCATGCAAATGGTGCACAGTCATGCATGGAGGTGAAAACCCTGTCCACATGAAATAAGATAAGCACATTTAAAACCATGGTTTGGTGCAGTGCTCAATCTGTATGCATGGTGATGACTTAGTGTCAACTCCTAAAGTTTAAACATTGAATCAAAAACTGTGAATTCTTTAACAGATTTGATTTTTGATTCCAAATGGCCTTCCAACACCATTTTCTTTTGGCACATGTGGACTGACAGTATATCTGTCTGACCTCATACTTACCATTCTACGTGTGCCAGTAAGGGTAATTCAGTGGATGGACAGAAGGATGAACAACAGAGGGAGAAACAGATAGCAGCAAAGCTTAATGCTTCAGCCTAAGCGGGAGCATGCCACTGCCCCGGACTTGGCTGCTTTCCCATTAGATACTTGTCAGGTCCTAAGGAAGTTTCTGTGAGATTGCCTTATTTGAAAAGCCTTAATTAGCATAAATTGGTTCTGGAAAGGCAGACAGGGATGTATGTGTGCATGTTTTCCCATTTTCTGTCTCCTCATTATTTCCACTAAAATTAATCAGGGATATGAGTAATTCGTTCAGATCATCCCTCTGAAAATTTAACTAGAAAATAATGTCATTTGCCCTTAATTTGCTGTGCGCTTCATGAGTTCTAGGAAAGACGTGCTGTTTTAAAGCGAGCGCATCCTGTTTCAGATGAAGTGAGTAAGCGTCCAAGTGGGATCTGAGTGATGTGGCGCTTAAGCTGGGGATTGTGGAAAGCCAAACACTAGTATATTTTAATCAGAACTCGATTAGGGGAGGAAAGACACCCTCTGATACAGTGGACCAGAGGGAGACTGCACCTGGCCTGGAGTTAGTGTTTTGGTTTTCTGTGCCTGAGGTTGGAGTCACATAGAACCAGCACTGTTCTGTGGTGATATTGTGTTCCCCAAAATATATTGTGCACTCTAATAAACTTATCTGGGGTCAGAGAACAGAACAGCCATTAGACATAGAGGCCAGAAAATGGTGGCACACACACTTTTAATCCTAGCATTCTGGAGGCAGAGATCCATCCAGATCTCTGTGAGTTCAAAGCCATACTGGAAACAGCCAGGCATGGTGACTCACGCCTTTAATCCCAGGAAGTGATGGCAGGAAGCAGAAAGGTATATAAGGTGTGAAAACCAGGAACTAGAGCCTGTTAAGCTTTCAGGCTTTTAGCAGCAGTTCAGCTGAGATCAATTCATATGAGTACTCAGAGGCTTCCAGTCTGAGGAAACTAGATCAGCTGAGGAATTGGCAAGGTGAGGTTAGCTGTGGCTTGTTCTGTTTCTCTGATCTTTCAGTGTTCACCCCAATACCTGGCTCCGGGTTTGTTTTTTTATTAATAAGACCCTTTAAGATTCATGCTTCTTAGCATTCAAGATTCACTATTCTCTCCTAGCAATGACTTTTACCCTCCTGCTGTAGCCAAGGTTATACCTGAAAGGGGTGGTGACAGTCACCTCTAGCCTTAGCTGACTTACAACTTTCCAATGATATCCATGCTTTAAAACCCCATACCAGTCATTTACCAGCTTACTATAGTGTCTTAGAGGGGAAAGGGCTTCTCAGTCAGTGATGGTTGGGATAAGGACCTTGAGATGGGAAGAGTGCTTAGATTAGCTAAGTAGGTCCAAAGTCATCTCCAGAAGCTGGTAGGAGAAAAATAGTCAGACATCGGGTAGTGGGTGTCAGTGAGAGCTGCAGAGGGCCACAAAGAGACTCAAGATGGTACTTTGCTGACTTTGAAAGTGACAGCCAGGGCATGACTAGGGGTGCAGGAGTGTTCTGGCAGCTAGAGAAAGCACGGAGACTGAATCTGTTCTCAAAGAAGAACCAACCATGAAAACATCTTGAGTTTCACCTGGAGAAGTCGACTTCAGTCTTAGGCCTCCAGAACAGAACTGGTTCTAAGGTACCAACTTGTGTCAGATGGTTATCACAACTCTGGAGGTTACCACAACCCTGGAGCTCAGATGCCTAATGACTGAGAAGAGAAGGGTCGTGTTTGCTTTTCTATTCTGTAATCCATAACATTTCAGGGGAATTCTGTATATTTTCGGACCCTCTTAATGACCCTTGGATTGAAGGCCCAGGATCAGCAGCTTAGAAGAATAACCTGACTCAGAATGGCCCATCCTTATACCCATAGATTAGTGTGTCTCTCAACCTCATCAGACAAACGTCTTTTTGCAGTAGATGGTGACTAACACAGAGACCCACAACTGGTCAAGCAAGGTGCAGGGAATAGAGACCAGGGAGTGTTCAGACCTAAATGGACATCTTTCTCACACCTGCTCCTCCCAAGGCTTGGGAATCATTGTGGAAGAGGTCCAGCAAGATCGTGAGAGCCAGAGGCAGTGGTGACTGTAAGGAAATGATGTTTTCAGGGAACAGCTGGGCAGTTGTGACAGCATGCACAGTCTAGACCAAATCCCAGCATGGAGATGGGAGGTAGGCACAAAGTCCCACACCCTAGCTAAGGAACTATTGGTGATGATAGCCACTGGGACAGGGAGAGTTATTATTATTATTATTATTATTATTACTATTTTTAAGAGTGTAACTCCTCCTAGGCCAACCATGCTCCCGTGGATGGCTACAGAGTCAAGAGTACATGGGCAGCACAGGATGGACCTGACGTATTTTTTTTAAAGATAAAGAGGACACAAAATTGGGTGGGTAGAGAAAGGGGGGTGGATCTGGGAGGAGTTGATGGACAAGGTGAATATGATAAAAAAACACATTGAAATTATCAAAGAATTAATAAAAACTATTGGTGTTCAGAGTTGGAACAGGTTTCCGGGGGGTACTCCCACCTTGCACTGTATAGTTCTGTGTCAAACCTCTAGACATGTTTTCTTGCTCTGTAGGTGTTTAGGTGACCATGGTTCTAAAAATTCCAAATGGAGAGCCAATATGTAAAAATGAAAAGGTCTCACCTAAAACTCCGTTCTCTGTATTATGAGGGACAGTGAAAGGGTCATGCCACACTGACCACACAGCTCAAAATGACAAACACTGGCTATGCCCAGTCATGCCTGCCATCTGCAGCCAGACTTGGGACCTTCTGTTCTCTGAAGTGCTCCCTGCCCTGGGTTGTCACACTCAGCCAGGAGACTTCCTGCGCACACTGTGGCCGGCCAGGCCCTCTCTAATTTGGATTAGTAAGTGAGTGGTTTTCAATGCTGCGTGACAAGGTGTGAGCACTCAGGTGCCGTGAATCAGCACACACACACACACACACACACACACACACACACACACACACACAC
>CABHPR010148896.1:34914-44943 GCA_902168415.1 Peromyscus melanophrys | reverse complement strand
CACACACACACACACACACACACACACACACACACACACACACACACACGTGTTCATTGGGGATGCTGGGGATGGAGCACACGGTGCACACGCACCATCTCAATGTGAGGGGTTTGGACTTAGGGCTTAGCTCAGCTTGGTCCCTCTGCCTCAGTTTCTTCTCAAGCTGCATATGTTGTCAGTTGGGACAACAGTCCCATTTGCAGGAGAGACTGGGGAAGGAGTGACCCTGTGATCATATGGTTATTGGGGAATGTTATCCCCTTGTAGCTGTAGAATTTGGAACCTCAGTTTCTTGCTAGTGAGGCAATGGCCAGCTCTTTGCCTCATGGGTCTTTACAATGCAGCCCCTTCCCTCATCAATTTCAGCCATAGACTCTTCTTGCAAGGTGGATGCCACAATCCCACTAGGGACAATTATGGAAATATCACCTCATTTTTCTGACATCCTCTATCTCAAATTCCAACCCCTAACCACAGTCCTGGAGAGACTGACCACACAGGACTTCAGGAACAGGGGACAGCAGAACCTTAGCATCTGCCTCCTGTACTACTATTTATTTAATGATTTGATTCTTATTTCTTGAATCTTATTCAATTTGCTGGTAATTCCATTCATTCAGCGAGGACCTGTTCATTAGTGATACCATCATTGCTGTTTATCTAGCCTCCTGCAACAAGCCAGGGACTGTACCTAGCTTTTTTTTCTAAGCACCACAGTAATACATTCATTCATTCATTCTCAATCACATGTTTATTCATAAATGTTTATGGAGGACCTACCATGTTGTGTTATCATATAGATTATGATGTTAGATAGTGAGTCTCAAGGTCCCTTGGGACCTACCCTGGAAGATGCTGCTTCATTTGTTCATCCTGGGAGAAATAAATTACCCTCTCCTGCTGCACAGATGAGAAAAGTGATATCCAAGCTGACCAGATCATTTGCCTGCAGCGGCGGGGGCTTGACGCTCTTGGAGCCAGGAGTTTTGGGCAGTGTTGTCTGGTTACAGCTTCTGTGCGCTCCCCCAACACTGTCTTGAAGTATTAAAACCCGAGCTGGTCAGTGTTTTCAAATCTGACTCATTTCCAAATCTCCCTCAGTATCAGAGCACTTTCCCCAAACAACTGCTCACTTCTAAGGAAAAAAAAAAAAGTGATCTGAGGAGACGCCTTAGGCTGCAAAGTGCTAGAATTGCAAGCTTGAGGACTGAAGGTTCATCTCCAGAGCCCACATTTAAAAACAGAAGCCCAGTGTGCTGGCACACGTTTGTAAGCTCACTGCTGGGGAGGCGAGACAGGTGGATCCCTAGGCCTTGTTGGCCAGCCTAGCGTATTTAGCAAGGTCCAGGCCAGTGAAAGAACTTGCCTATTTTAAAAATGGTGGAACATACCAGAGAATGACAGCGGAGTTTGTCCTCTGGCCTGCAGCCACAGGTGAATGTACATGCATGAGCTTCCTTAGACTCACACACGGACCCTTACACGTGAACACAGGTACATATATGCAAACTGAGTTAAAAAATCTGAGTATGTTTTTAGGAACTTTGGTACCATATGCCTTATAATTCTTTCCCACCTTCGTGGTTTTCAAATTGAGTGCGTTACTGTTCGGCTTCCGAGGTGGTTAAAACAGAATGACTGAATGAGGTGGATCTTAGCCACTAGCTGCCTTGTTGGAGAAGAAGCAGAGAGCTCGTGGGACAACTGGGGACCTCCCTGCAGCAGTCAGATATTTTTGCCACCTCTGAGATCTGTGTCTATGATAAAGTCTAATTTTGGAATGAGGAGTGGCAGCCTGTGGGATGCTCCCCATTCCATAAACAGACCTGTCATTGCAGAATTTCCTTCAAGGCGTGAGCCCCAGGGTGGAAATGGCCTGCCACTTAGCAGACCTTTTTAGGGACCACAGAGTGGGCTCAACTGAGGGTGACATTAAAGCCTTACGATGCTTCTCCCTCATAATCTGAATCCTTAATGACACACAGGCCTGAGCCTAAAATTGGAAATGGTATTTCACACCCTTTATTTTGGTTGTTGTTGTTTAATGGATTGATTTACGGGCAAATGGAGTTTCTCACATAAAATTTTCTAATGAATTTACAGAATATAAATGATATCTGTCACAACTCTTGAAACCAAATCAATTTATATTTAGTATGATTATAAAAGCATTTTGTTACATATTATGTATATAATATATATGTATACATACACATATATGCATATAGAGAGAGGGGAGAAAGGGGGTTTAAAAACTCATGTAATCAACTTGGTTGGCATTTCAGACACTGAAATGCTGGTTTTATATGTGTGAACACCCCACACTGTCCTCTCCTTGCCCCCCTGTCTCCAGATCAGATTTACCTCTTCTATTTATGGATTCTGGTTAACCGTGTTAACTTTAACATACTGCTTAAAGCAATTATCACCTTTTTTTTCTCTCCCAAATTAAAATCTTTTTATATCCTGACATACTAATTATACAAAAAAACTGTATAGAATTTCTGCCAACTACCTGCAGAGCAGTGTGACAGATATGTCTTAAGAAGAACATACCCTAAAACTAAAAAAAAAAAAAAAAAAAAAAAAAAAAAAAAAAAAAAAAAAAAACAACCCTTCTGCATCTATATCTGGATGTGGTGGCTCATGCGTGTAATTCAATAATACTGGGGAGGGAGGCTGATGAAAGAGGGCCATGAGTTTGAGGTCAGCCTGGGGCTACCCAGGGAGTTCAAAACCAGCTTGAGCTACATAGTGAAACTTTATTTCAACAAACCAACATGTTTCACATCTTTAAACAAGTTTGAAATTTAGAAAAGGAGTTTAGATTGGAAACATTAAAAATGTGTAAGGCAGATGGTCCTGGGCTACATAAGGAAGCTCTCTGAGTGTGAGCAGGTGAGGCAGTCAGCAGGCCATGGTCCCCTGTGCTCTCTTCCCTGGCTTCCCTCAGTCATGGACTGTGACCTGGAAATATAAGCCAAGTAACTTCCTTCCTCTCTACAAATGGCTTTAGGTCTGAGTGTTTTATCACAGCTGCAGAAAGGCAACAAAATATCATTCATACAAGATTGAAACGGAAGTTGTCTAGGGTGTATGGTACTCTGTGAAGGGCCGAGCATCTTCCTGGAGCAAGGTATACCTGAGCTGAGTTTTAGGAGGTTAGCTACATGCTGTGACTGCTGCTGGGAATGATGGCATATGTGGCACTCACTGAGAATTTACAGTGTGTGGGGAACTGTTCCAAGAACCAGATATCTATTAACATTTGATCTTCAGTGTGGTCATAGGTATGGGCAGTATCATCCACTGTTAGGTCTCAGGGGTTTGAAGTGTGGACACACATCTTGGAAGAGATGGAACTTTGATTTAAACTGAGTAACTACAATCTCCATAATACACTTTAGGCTCTGTTTTTTGCATACTCAGTTAAAGTATAAAAAAAAAGCAGAATCAAGACACCCAAGTTCAACATGAATTCCTTAGAAATTAAAAGAAGATATGTGGAATTACCCCCATGTTTCAAAATAAACAATTAAGGGTCAGTAGAGATAGTTAAGAACAGTGACGGCTTACTATCTCTGTAATTCCAATTTCAGGGAATCCTATGCCCTCTTCTGGCCTCTGTGGATACTGCACACATATGGTGCACATACACACATGCAGGCAAACACTCATACACATAAAATGAAAATCAATGAATCTTTTTTTTTAAGTAAACAGTTAAGACAGACCAGTTAATTCAGATATGGTAGATGCTGATGAAACTTAGGGTTTTTGCTTCAAGGCTATGACTCTTGTCATAGAGGTAAAGCCCCATTGTGTGAACACTTCTCTTCAGCTACCTTAGCATCATAAGGATTTGGAACACACACAATGGTGTACTTTGATTGGAGGCTCCCTTGTTCTATGGCTGTAAGTGCTGGGCACCATGTCCCTGTTCAGCTCATGTGTATACTTCTCTAGCAAATGAAAGAATTAGGAACAGCTTGTAGCTTTGTCTGTAGATGCCAACACTGACTCTCAGCCCTTAAGTAGGTGGTTCTATAAGCAGGTGCTGTCCTGGAGGCCTGAGGATGATAAGATAACCACAGGTCTCACCCTAAATCCTTGCTCACTTGAGCTTGTCCAACTGAGAGCAGAGGCGTATGGGTGCACTGGGTAGACACCCTAGACAGTAGTCAGTAATATGGCTTTTCTAACGTCAATCATGGTCAAGTTCAAGATGTGAATGGTGGTGAGGACGCGGTAAAGATGAACAGAATCAAGTCTTTGTAGTTCTTAATCTATTTAGAGACATCAATAATGAGAGATTTCTTTGCAAACCTTTCTAAAAGGCCAGATAGTAAATATTTCAGGTTTTGAGGGTCATGATTAGTGTCTCTTGCTACTATCCCTTTGTTTAGTCCCTCCTTTCCCTTTTTACTTTATTCTGAATTAAATTAGTTTATTTATTGTGTATGAAAAATGCACTTGCTACAACATTCTTGTGGATATCAAGTTACTGGAGTTGGTTTTCTTCCCTTACCACATGCATCTCAGGGATCAGACTCACGTCTTCAGGTGTAATAGTGTGGTGGTTTGAAAGAAAATGGCCCCCAAAGGGAGTGGCACTATTAGGAAGTATGACCTTGTTGGAGGAAGTATGTCTCTGTGGATATGGGCTTTCAGGTTTCTTTTTCTCAAGCATGTCTCTGTGGATATGGGCTTTCAGGTTTCTTTTTCTCAAGCATGTCTCTGTGGATATGGGCTTTCAGGTTTCTTTTTCTCAAGCTTCCCTCATTATGACAGTCAGTCGGCTTCCTGTTCCCTGCAAGATGTAGCACTCTCAGCTCCAGCACCATGTCTGCCTGCACGGTGCCATGTTCCCCATCATGGTCATAATGGACTGAACCTCTGAAACTGTAAGTGAGCCACCCTCAATTAAGTGTTTTCTTTATAAGAGTTGCCGTGGTCATGGTGTTTCTTCACAGCAACAGACACCCTGACTAAGACAGATGGAAGACACCTTTACCCACTGAGCCATCTACCTGCTCCCCTTTTAACTTTAAACACATAAAATGCATTCTTAGGATACTGAGATTTCACTTGCAGGCTATAGATCTCTGACCTGACCCCTGCTCTGAACCTTGGTTCTTGGACATTAAATACAAATGTACTTACTTAATAAATCCTTCCTCTCCAACCCATGTTTCCTCTGCTAAGAGTTTACTGAAGGCAAAAGCAAATATCTCAAGTACCTACTAGTTACTTCTGAGGCCCCAGAGGACTTAATCAGAATCCATCATATTAGAGATACCAAAGGCATCATTTTAAACATACCATTCAGAAGAGGTCCTAGCTTATGGACGCCCCAATGGGAAAAGGCTTTGTCTTGCATAGTTTTGAGCCATGACTGATTGCCAAAATACCATGGATGGGGCCTTTGGAGTTAGAGCTCAGATGGTTGTCACCAGATATTAAGGTTTCAACATTCTAGGGTGATCCATTTCAGGGCATCTGCAGAACTGGAAATTGGCCACTTAATGGGTTTCTAGCCAAGTATTTACCAATCTGTCCAAGCATGAAATACAAGTTCTGCTCCACTATGTAGCCATCCTGGAAGGTGAAATGTTATCTTCTGGCTCCAGTACAGGCAGCAAGGAAACATTGATTGATGTCTCAAGTGGCAGACCAGATTGCTAAAGATCATGCAGAGGTTTTGTGAGCTGGCATATACAGGCCGGTTTTTGTTTTATTTGCCAAGTATTGGCTCAGATAATGCTGGTTTTTTATTAGAATTCTCTCTGGCGTTTAGACTGGAGAAATCCACAAGAAACAGAGGTTACTGCATTTTACAGTGTAAGACCATCTGATGAACACTGGACCTGTCAGAGCGAAGACTTAGTAGTGTCTTCAAATGCCACTGGAATGGCGAATGATCTTCAGCTTTTCGCTGCTCTTATTATTTATTGTTGCTTCAATAACTGGGATCTTCCGCTCACATAAGCAACACGCATGACCCCTCATTCAAATTTATCACCCCTTGTTTAGGGGGAACAATTCATATGTTTTTGTTCTTTGTAAGTTTTTTGCAGCATGTTTTTCTTGATATATTTTTGAATTAAAGATTGTGACTATTAATTTACTAGCACAGGCTTGTTCTTTCTGGGGAGTGTCAGATGTATCAAGAGTTTATGCTGGAAAACAAGAAGTGTGTGTGTGTGTGTGTGTGTGTGTGTGTGTGTGTGTGTGTGTAAACAATAGTTTGATCATTGGCTGCAGTCAGCTGGATGCTCTTCTTTGGGAGAGAAAACAGGGCTTTTGTAGTTTTCAACCCACAATACGAAACCCTATGATAAGCTTCCAAAGCCCCTGTCAGGTCTGATCAAAATGATGACAGCAGACATTGATTTCTGAATGGAAATGCTTTTGAGAGTTGACTCCATGAAGAAAAGGGTTGGAGATGAGGTTGGAGAGGTGGTTCAGCGATTAAGAGCACTTTTTCTTCCAGAGGACTTGAGTTCAATTCCCAGCGCCCACACAGTGGTTCATAGCCATTTATACTCTAGTTCCAAAGGATCTGATATACTCTTCTGATCTACACAGGCGTCAGGAACACACTAGTGCACAGACATCCATGCAGGCAGAACATTCACACATGTAAATGAAAAGATAGGACTAGGCTGAGGAGGTGGCTCTGCAGGTGATGCTCTTACCACATAAGCATGAAGACTACACTTCAGATGGTCAGAACGCATGAAAAAGCCAGATGGGCATAGCAGCCTGCCTGTGATTCCATGACACAGGAGGTAGAGGAACCTTGGAACATGCTGGCTAGCTAGATGAGCCAGAATTGTCAAGTTCCAAGTTCTCTGGAGGACTCTGCCTCAATGTAAAAGGTGATTAAGGAAGCCACTCTGTGTCAACATGTGCTTCCACATGCAAGTACACATACATATACATGTGCCCACACACATGGGGACATGCATGCAGATGCAAATGAGAACAATAAATTTGACCAAGTAGTGAATACGCTCAAAATGGAAACGAAGGTCCTTGTGAATAAGCTGTGAAGATTTTCATGATGGCGGTATCTGAGCCTGGGGCCCTATGCTTTGTGTACATACAAAGACAGCTCCAGTCAGAGTGCTGCCTATACAATAAAATGTATATAAACAGGCTATAGCTAGACAAGCTGGAATGTGCAGTTACTCTAAACTATGAGTTCTCTCTGAGTGCCTGTTTTATTTACTAGGGGACAATTCACAACAACTGGAGTTCAATATTGATTGTCAACTCTTGTGATCCAAACAAAGCATAGCCAGTGGAGAGAGGGCCTGGGGCATTGTTGGCATCCTGCAATGCACAGGAGAGAGAAGAACCTGGCCCCAAGTGCCCAAGATTGTATCCCCTGAAGATGAAGTTCTAGGTGGCTGTGAGCCACAGGTGCTGAGACTTGGGCTCTCTCCAAAGGTGTGCCCTCTTTTAACCACTGTGCAAGCCTTCCAGCCCTCATATATGCATTGTCTTTAGAAGCCAACTGTTGAAAAAATGGCTGATGCACAAATCTACAAACCTCTGATTGCCAGGGAACTCTGTGTATGTTACAAGGCTCAAAGTTTTGTTAGATGGGCAAAACATTGTGTTAGGAAAGGAAGAGGAGGAGGAGGAAAAGGAGGAGGAGGAAGAGGAGGATGTAGAAGTAACCGTCTTATTCAATAAGAAACACAGAACCAATGCAAGGAAGAAAGCTAAGAGGTCAGAGCAATAGCTAAGAGCTAAAAACCTTACCCTTCCTCTTGAGGTGGTCCTACGTCTCTGAAAGAGACCTACTTCCTGTGTCTGTCTTTTTATAGAGTTTCTGTTCTGCCTTCTCATTGGTTGTAAACCCAATCACATGACCTCCTAGCCACTGCCTGTCTGTACAGACCTCCAGGTCTTCTATGGTTGGTATTGAGATTAAAGGCGTGTGTCTCCAATGCTGGCTGTATCCTTGAACACACAGAGATCTACCTAGCTCTGCCTACCAAGTGCTGGGATTAAAAGCATGCACCACCACCGCCCAGCTTTCGCTATGGCTTGCTAATAGCTCTGATCCCCAGGCAACTTTATTTATTAACATACAAATCACATTTCAGTACAAATAAAATATCACTATAGGAGGAGGAAGAGGAGGAGGAGGAGGAGGAGGAGGAGGAGGAGGAGGAGGAGGAAGAAGAAGAAGAAGAAGAAGAAGAAGAAGAAGAAGAAGAAGAAGAAGAAGAAAAAAAAAAAAGAAAAAGAAGAAGAAACAATCCCCCAAATAAAGGCAAATACAAAATTCACTTCCTCCCAATGCCTATGAAAGGTTCTGGCTCGAAGCAGGTCTGCTTTAAGAGGCATGGGATGTCCGGTCCCTAACGATGCCTCCTCCAAAGTGCAGGTGGGGAGGGTTTCTTCAATAAGGAGGCAGGCAGTTACCCAAAACGAAGGGAGCAATGGCTTTGTTTTGTGCATGCTGTTGAGGACTCATATGGCTCTGAATAAATTGATGTGAATCACTTTCATTTCCCATGAAAATAACCATTGGAGTGCATCTGGTGCATGGCAGAGAGCTCCACTTGGCAATTTGGCCCCAAATGGTTGATTTCACAAGCAGTCTGCTTGTCAAAGTTGTAAGCCACAATGGAGGCTTTGTCTCAGTCAGCTTCCTGCTCACTGGGTCATGTGTCCTTTGCAAAGTTTTTCTTCTTCTCTTTTTTTTTTAAAAGCAGGAAAGAAAGCAGCCTTCCTTCCTTCCTTCCTTCCTTCCTTCCTTCCTTCCTTCCTTCCTTCCTTCCTTCCTTCTGCCCTTCTGCCCTTCCCGTCCCTCTCCCTCCCTCCTTCCTGCCTTCCTTGCTTCCTTTCTTCCATCCTCCTTTTCTCTCTTCCCTTCCCTCCTTTCTTTTTTCTTTCTCCCTTTCCTTCTGTCTTATTTTGTGCATATATGGTTGCCTTCATGGGCATATGTATCACAGGCCTGGGTGGCATGTGTTTGAGCACATGTGTGGAGGCCAGATGTCAGACTTGAATGTCATTCCTCGGGCACTGTCCACCTTGGTTATTTTCTTGTTGTTCTGTTCAGGTGGGGTCTCTTCACTGGCCCGGAGCCCCTCAAGCAGGCTGGGTTACCCAGCCCAGGTTATACCTGTTCTTCCCTTTCCAGCACTGAGATTAAGGGCATGCACCATCATGCTTTTTTTTCATGGCTTTTTTTTTTTCCAGTTACGTTCTGGGGATCAAGCTCATCCACATGCATGTGTGTCCATGCTTTACGGGCTGAGGTCTCTCCAGCCCTCTCCATTTTCTCTTCCTTCTCCTCCCTTCCCCTCCTTTACTTCCCTCCTTCCAAACATTGAACAAAGGCATGCCTGCTGTATTTTCTTGACAGTTCAATAAGATCTTGTGACATCTTTGAATCCTCTTGATGATAAGAACATCCATTGCTTTTGCTCCAAATGTCACAGGAGGAGGAGTGAAGGCATTCTCCTCTGGTGGCGTCTACTAAGCATGGTCAGATGTGTAACCAGGACTTAGTACTCTTTGAGGTGAGCATGATTCCATTAGGAGCCAGTAAAGAGTCTGTGTTTGCTGATAGAACATTTCAGGCTGGAAGAGGTTCCCTAGGCAGTGAGGCTCATGAGTCTGGCCAGAGTCCTCATGTTATTCTAAGACAGCAGGAATATTCCCATCGCTCAGCAGCTGACACTGTGGGCCAGTTGCCATTTCTCTAAGCTTTGAAAATGAAATTCAGATTCCTGCTGTGCAGTCATCTTTTAGGGTCTTCATGATATCCTCAGGAGAGTGTGTGTACAGTGTGTGTGTACAGTGTGTGTAGTGTGTGTGTGTGTGTACAGTGTGTGTAGTGTGTGTGTGTACAGTGTGTGTGCAGTGTGTGTGTTCAGTGTGTGTGTGTGCAGTGTGTGTGTGTGGTATGTGCAGTGTGTGTGCAGTGTATGTATGTGTGCAGTGTGTGTGTGGTGTGTGCAGTGTGTAGTGTGTGCAGTGTGTGTGTGCAGTGTGTGT
>CABHPR010148896.1:18687-34814 GCA_902168415.1 Peromyscus melanophrys | reverse complement strand
GTGTGTGTGTGTGTGTGTGTGTGTGCGCGTGTGTGCAGTGTGTGTGGTATGTGTGTGCACATTGCAGGACAACCTCAGCTGACATCCCCAGGAATGCCATCCACCTCCTTTGGGACAGGGTCTCTCATTAGCCTGGAGCTCATTAGGTGAGACTAGCTGGTTGGTGATCCTCCTATCTTCATCTCTCCAGCACTGTGAGCCACCCCACCCCACAGTTTGCACAGGTTCTAAGGACCAAACTCTGGTCACCATGCACTTGAGGCATGTACTTGACTGACTGAGGCATCTCCCCAGTCTATTATCAGGATCTATAACAAAGGATGGACAAGATATTGTCATGAATTGTAACTCTGGAGTCAAGGACCAGGCCTTCAATTCTGACTGTACCTTCATCTACCCATTGTGACATCTTTAAACAAGTTATTCTCTTATATTTGCCTCCCCCTCCATAAAATAGGTATTGTGCTTTGATGTGAAATGTCCCCCAAAGGCTCACATATTTGATCATTTGGTCCCAGCTGAAGGCCCTGTTTGGGAGGTTGTGAAACCTTTAGGGGACAGAGCCTGCATAGTGAAGGTGATCTCGGTGATCTCACTGGGCCTGGAGCCTTTGAGGGTAATAGCTTGGTCTTGCCACTTCTGCCACCATGCCTCCCTGCCATGATAGACAGACCCACTGAGACTGTCACAATGATGGGAAACATGACAGTGGCCGTGCGATGTATCAGGATGTACCTAGCCGAGTGCGATGATTCTCTGAGTAGTGGAGATACATCTTAAAAGTTCTTATTAATAAAAACAAACCTGGAGCCAGGTATTGGGGTGAATGCTGAAAGATCAGAGAGACAGAACCAGCCACAGCTAACCTCACCTTGGCAATTCCTCAACTGATCTCATTTCCTCAAACTGGAAGCCTCTGTGTCCTCATCCGAATGAATCTCAGCTGAACTGCTGCTCAAAAGCCTGAAAGCCTTAATGGACTCTAGTTCCTGGTCCTCAGGCCTTATATACCTTTCTGCTTCCTGCCATCACTTCCTGGGATTAAAGGCATGTGTCACTATGCCTGGCTGTTTCCAGTGTAGCTTTGAACTCAGAGATCTGAATGGATCTTTGCCTCCAGAATGCTAGGATTAAAGGTGCGTGTGCTACCATTTTCTGGCCTCTATGTCTATCTAGCGGCTGTTCTGTTCTCTGACCCCAGATTAGTTTATTAGGGTGCACAATATATTGGGGGACACAATATCACTACAGAGTAGTGCTATCCAAATTCTATTAAATCAAAAAGCACCTTAAGCTGTTCGTATTGAATATCAGATGAGGGGATAGATGGTAGGGTTTGGGGGCTGGGAATATAGCTCAGTGGGTAGAATGTTTGCCCAGCGTATAAAAAGCCCTGGACTCAATCCCCAGCACCACCTGACTGGACGTGGTAGGAAAGCGGTGATAGAGTACTTCTCTTCAGGTTATTCACCTTTGGTCAGTTCATTCATCAAGCACTCAGCATCTACCCCCTTTGTATTAAGTGCCTACTATGTGCCTGGAATCCCAAAGGCACTAGGTTTAAAAGCATGCTCAAGAGACCTTTGCTCTCAGGAAGGAGAGTGGTGCTCAGAAGAGAACATGCTGTCCTTTGTAGAGAAAGCAGTGCCATTGTGGAAATAGATTGCGGCATGGCCAAAGCTGGGCTTGCAACTGCCTCTCAGACACAGAGGAGCAGAGAAATGGTCTTTTGTTGAAAGTCCAGCTTCCAGCCCTAGTGCAGTACCTGCTTGGAGTATAGAAATCCATGCAATGAGTGGGTGGATGGACTGTAGATCTCAGAGTGCAGACTCCATGCATAGAGACAGGGCTGGCGGGAGGGAGCTGTGAACAGAACACTGAGCTGGACAGCTGAATTGGACAGAGTGGTAATTAGAACCGGAGCAAGCAGTTCCAGCTGGTTCTTTGCTGTGACTCTGCACATGTTTTCTCTCCATTTTCACAACTATCCTTGGAGCTATGGATTGGCTTTAACATCCCATTTAGCTTATTTTACATAAACACATGCATGTAAAATTTAACTAACTGCAAAATTATGATTGTATACATGCTCAGTTATGGATTTCTTTCTTCCCATTATTTGTATGGACCTCATTTTCCACACTCATTCTTGATTAGAAACTCCTAAAGCTTGTTAAGGAACGCACATGTAGCCAGGCTTGTTGGCACAGGATTGTAGTCCCAACTTCTTGGAAAACTAGGGCAAAAGGATTACACCTTCAAGGACTGGATGGGTTACAGAGTGAGTTCAAATCCAACTAAGGTGATATGGTAAGAGCCTGGCTCAAAATTAAAGACCAAAGGTCAAAGGAGCTGGGGCTGTAGCTCAGTATCAGAGCAGGTGCATAGAATGCGTGGGACCCTAGGTCAACCTCAGTCCCACATGAAAGAATGGAAGGAAAGGAAGAACCCACGTGTACCGTTTTCATGCGCACCCACTCAGTCTCAAGTTATACAAAAATCTCTGTCTACATGCCCATAGACACACACAGGGATGGGTTCTCAGGGGTCACTGTCAGCATCACAAAGTCACCATCGAATGACATGTTTGGAAGTTGGCTGCAGATTTTCTCACTTAACAAGGAGTAGCCAGTGGAAATAGTTACAAATCACACAGTAGAGTTTAAATTCAGGTGACCTCCTGTGGCTCAGGGTGAAAGTATGAACTGTGAGGATATTTATAAATAAAGTTTTATTGCAGCATGGCTCTGCCCCCATTCATTTATATCCCATTGCAGCTGTTTCACACAGAAACAGTAGAGTTGTATAGCTGTGACTCAGGACTGTATTGTCCAAAAACCCATTTGCTGTCTGGCCCATTTGTCAGCATTAGTGTCTAAGTGATATTCCAGGTCTAGATGATAACAAATTTATTCATCATACCAATGGAGTATTTTTGCATTAATTAATGCCTTCAACATATCTCTGCATATAAAGCTACCATTATGCTTATGGGTGTGGGGCCAGCTACCTTACCAGTGGCCTCAAAGAAACTGCTTTCCCTCCCCTGTAGCCATCAGCTGCCAACAGTTCCTCAGCTAGGGATGGAACCACACGAGCACAAGTCACATCCATGCTGGCATGTTGACTGGCTTAATCTTGTGCAGGAAACCACGGTTGCTCTGAGTTCCTGAGTTCGATGGCCATACCATGCCCAGAAGACAGCATTCTGTTGTACTTTCCGATCCTCCAGCTCTCACATTCTTTCCACTCCCCCTTCCACAGTGTTTTGTTTTGTTTTTTTGGACCTTAAGGAGGTTGATACAGCTGTCCCATTTGGAGCTGAACACTCACCAATTACTTATTCTCAGCCCTTTGACTAGTTATGAATCTCTTCACTGATGGCTGCCCACTGCAAAAAGAAGCACCTCTGACCAAAATTGGGAATAGATCCAATCTATGGATAGAAGTATAAGTATTTAGAAGGCAGTCTGATAATATATCTATCTAATGAAGTAGAAGTTTTGCTTGGTGTTTGAGATGGGCTTTTGCTAGGAAGCTCAGGATGGCTTCAAACCTGAAATCCTGCCTCGGCTTCCCAAGGGCAACTATTAAAGGTGAGTGCCTACCACAAGTGGCACTTTGCATCTTCTTGGTGATATCAGTTCCATTTCCTAGAGGAGGCAGCTGAGGCACAATGGCTCATGACTCCTAAGTAGAGAGTGAGGAAAGAGACACAGAGCCTTGGGTTTGCAGGACGCTTTTGGGGAGACTTCTCCAAGTTCAGCAGAGAAGGAGCATGAATGTCCATATGCTGTGGTGTGGGGAACTGTTAGTGCTCATGAGGCTGAGGAGCAGGAAGGTGCTGTGGGTCTCAGCTACTGGTGTTTGTCAGAGGTCAGCACCAGGGTTGGTCAGCAGGAAGTTGCTGTGTCCTGCTCACTGTGACTTAGCAGATGTGAGGAGGCAATTGCTGTGCACAACTTCCTGTCTCCTAGCAGGTGTATTCATGGTAGCCTTGGAATCTCCATTTCTAGAGGTCCCCAGTTCAGGAAGTGCACGTTGATAACTGAACTCCACAGTGAGTGGTGAGTCTGAAGACTTGGCTTCTTGGTCCAGAATGAGAGGAAGAACATGAAGTGTGCTCTCAAGAACAGTGATTGTCTCAAATATGAAGAGCTGAATGGGAGCTACCGAGAGCTTGCGCTTCGTGCTTTAATACACTTTACAGGGATAAAATCCCACAGTAAGGCACAGGATTCCTTCTGTTCACACATCATTGAGCAGGGAACAGAGTGTCAACTTGGGTACAATTTCCTACTTGGCTAAATACAATGATGCAAGCCAGCCTTTACCAGCACACTGACGGTGGATGTTTATGATGTTTTGTGTGTTTAGGGAATCAAGAGCGGGTTGTGAGTTTTCTCATTGGAAAGCACTAGGATTCTGCTAATGCCCTAGGCCAACTGGGGGAAGAGAGATCACCAAAGAACTTCCATGCTGATCTCTGCCCCCTGTGCTATCTATCCGCTGACACCCTCAACTCGCCCCCAGCGGGCACCCCACCTCCCCAGTCTCAACCACCATGTGGTTGCCACACAAAGATCACAGGAAAATTGTTTAGCATTATCTGTGTCTGCTGGGTTCCAGAGAATTGGCTGCTGTCACTTAGGCCAGCGATTAGCATTTTAAATAGTTTGTATTGATTGAATGAACCTGCCTCTTGGAGGGAAAAGAGCCTGGAAGAAAGCAGCAGGCGTATTTATCTCAATCCATAATGCCAGACCAAACTCTATGAGATGTATTAGTGAGAGCCTATGACATGCATTAGTGAGAATCTGCTGGGGTATTTGACAAACATCGGAAATGCAAATTTGTCGGGCATGCTACAAGGACAGACACCTGGTTTTCAATGCCTTTTTAAGAAAACCCCTTGTGTAAGGATCTTGGTCTTATTTAGGGTTGACCATTTGGTCTGGATTCTGTAGACATAAACCTGATATTTAAGATCTGGTTCAAAACCCACTCCCCATTCGTGAGCTAAGTGATGCTCTGCTTCCAGGTTAGGCTTGAGAGTATGTTTGGATTCCCTGAGAGCCCTTTCTAGCAGCTTTTTAACTTCTGGTTTTATGCTAATGTCCTTTGGAGGAGAGTGGCGGGCTGGGACTGGAGACAGGCTGGGACTGGGAAGTTGTCACACCACCACACTATGTGAAATGCAAAGGCGTTTTGCCCTTTTAAGTCCTTTCCTGGAAGCATGACTACCCACCTCACCTTCTTGTTGCTGGGAGGGGGGAGGGAGACAGACCCACCCAGCCCACAGTGCGTTATTCATTGTAACCAAGTCCTTTCAGCCAGTGAACTGGATGATGTACATGTGAGTAAGGGTGGATTTTATTCCAAGATACATTCATTTCAGTTTGAACATAGTGTAAAATATGAATAGTGCCAAAGAATGCTCCCCTCCAGTTTACCTCCTTGTGTCTCTCCCATGCTTTGTTATCTCACATACCCATTGGCCTTATGTTTCTTTTTCTTTTTTTTTTCTTTTTCTTTTTCTTTTTTTTTTTTTTGAGACAAGGTTTCTGTGTAGCTTTGTGCTTTTCCTGGAACTCACTCTGTAGCCCAGGCTGGCCTCGAACTCACAGAGATCCTCCTGGCTCTGCCTTCCGAGTGCTGGGATTAAAGGTGTGTGCCACCACTGCCCGGCAGCCTTATGTTTCTTAATAAATTAATTCATCCCACAAATATGAGAATGTCCATGTACCTACAGGGGTTACATTCCAAGATTCTAAGACCCCTGAAAGAGATGTCTGATGCCATTGCCAGGGACTAACCGTATATATAATTTTTCTTTTAAGGAAAGATTGTAGTTATGAACATATTTAGGAAGCACAGAGTGTGGTATTTAAATTCATCCCAGTGACAAACTGTCACTTGTATCGTAGGTAGAAAATTGCTACTCCTTGCCTTTAAATTCATTTCCTATAATTTCCCAAAGACTCACCCCTGTTCTTGTTGGTGATTACAGATTAGTCTGTTACACAATAACCTGGAGGTGAGTTCTTTAAGAACAAAAATGAAATCACCAACTCACTGCTTTTCTGAAATAGCAGCAACATTTCAAAGTAATTTTTGAGTCACTTGAAAACCATTTTAATGTGCAGATTAAAATTCAAGTTTAAAACCCATTTGAAAGTTGGTCATTGGAACAGCCATCTCTATATCAGCTCTCTGAATGAAAGTTGGGAGAAATTTTCAGCAAGAAAAGGGATGTTAGAGAGGAGAGTGGGTCACCTGAAAATCCAGTGTCTCATCTGCTAAATAAAAATGGCTAGAAAACAGCAGTTCTGTGCAAGGTGTGGGCTGTGGTGTGAGCATGGAATGCAGCAGTGTTCAAAATGTCAGGACAAGCCTAAGCTGAACGACATGGGAAGGGAGAGTGTCGTAATTGCACCTATTTATCATCTAGTTCATATCGCATATTCACTATGCATGCACATTTTGTTTTATATTTTATTTATTTATTTATTTTTTAATGCCGAATGCCGTTTATTGAAGGAGGGAGGAGGTCTTAAATACAGGCTTACAGCACAATGGGAGAAGCCTGGGGGGCAGAAGTTCACTACTGATGTTTTACAATCTTACATCTAAGCTGTTAACACCCAATATGCAGGATACACAGACAAGGAACTTCCCTTAAGCATTCAGGAGGGTGGAACCTGGCAGGGAATTAGCATAGGGAGGATATCAAGTCCAGGTCAGTAAGCAAGGCAACAGTTACCCAAAATGGGGGCCAGGGCCCTACAGGTCCCCCCTTTTACTAAAAAATGAGCTTCTGACTTAGATTGCATGGGACATCAGCAGGTCACCTTACCCGTCATGGAGACACCTGGCCAGGCCACACAGGCGCTCTGTCTTAGGTTGGTAATGCTTCAGAGAGGCATTACCCATCTCTGAATAATATGTGTGTATGCATGTCTCTGTGTGTGTGGGTATGCACAGGCACTTTCAGATGACAGGGGAGGCCAGAAGAAGGTGTTGGATCCGCTGGAGCTAGAGTTAGGTGTAGCATGAATCTTAAAAGTCTTATTAATAAAATCAAACCCGGGCCAGGTATTGAGGTGAACACTGGAAGGTCAGAGAGACAGAACAAACCACAGCTAACCTCACCTGGCCAACTTCTTGGCTGGTCTTGTTTCCTCAGACTGGATGCCCCGAGCCCTCATCCAGAATGGGTCTCAGCTGAACTGCTGCTAGAAGCCTGAATGCTTAACCAGGCCAAATGCTTCTCCAGGCCAAATGCCTCTCCAGGGCAAATGCCTCTCCAGAGCAAATGCCTCTAGTTTCTGGTCCTCCCGCTTTATATACCTTTCTGCTTTCTACCACCACTCCCTGGGATTAAAGGTGTGGCTTTCTGGGATTAAAGGTGTGTATCACCGTGCCTGGCCGTTTCCAATGTGGCCTTGAACTCACAGAGATCCAGAGGGATTTCTGTCTCTGGAATGCTAGGATTAAAGGCGTGTGCTACCACTGCCTATCCTCATGTTTAATATTGTGGCTGTTCTGTCTCTGACCCCAGATAAGTTTATTAAGGTACACAATATTTTGGGGAACACAATATCACCACAGTTAGGCTGTTGTCGGCTGCTCAACTGTGGGTGCTAGAAATGGAACTTTATATGTGTGTGTTTGCCTGAATATATGTCTGTGCACCATGTGTGTGCAGTACCAGGGGAGGCCAGAAGAGGGCATCACAGCCCTTGGGACTAGAATCAGACAGTTATGAGTTGCCACAGGCATGCTGGGAATTGAATGCAGATCCACTGAAAGAGCAGCCAGTGCTCTTAACTACTGAGCCATATCTTTAGTTCCTATACATGTGCCTTTAAAAAAAAAGATAGACAATAATAAACCAGTATGTTCATAGGCTTTATTTGTTTCTTTTTGTTGTTTGCTTGAAACTGATTTAAAACCTATCTTAGATATATTCCTGTACTTCCTAAACATGGCAGAAATATATCAATTGTGTGAGAGAACACAATATATTACAAGTCTTAGGAACGGACCATAAATATCACAAATATTGGGATACTTTCCCCTTCTTGCTGCCAGGAAAAATATTTTCAGATCCAAAGACTGAGTTGTCTTTGAGTATATAAAGACCTCTTGGGGTGGGAGTGGAATCCAAGCATGCTGCAATGTCTTTCACTCACTTCCGGTTCTGTAACTGTTCTGTAGGTACACCAAGAGCTTCGGAAATGCTTTATCCTATCTAGCATGTAGTTGTCCGTTGCTGTGATTGAACACTGACCAGAAGTAACTTAAGGGAAGAAGGGGTTTATTTGGCTTACAGGTTATAATCCACCATTGAGGGAAACTCAGGGCAGGAATCTGGAGGCAGAGATTGAAGGAGTGGCCATGAAGGAACATGGTTTAAGGGTTTGTCTCTGGCTCATATTCAGGTACCTTTCTTATACAGTTCAGGCTACCTGCCTAGGGATTGCAACACCCACAGTAGGCTGGACCCTCCTGTGTCAATCAGCAATTCAAAATGCGCTACAGGCTAATTTGATGGAGGCAATTTCTTAACTGAGTTCCCCCTCCCTGGGAGTGTCAGTTTAACAACAGATCTAACCAGGGCATGGAGGACAGAGTCGGAGGAGAAATGGGAAAGAATTTCATTGTGTTCTGGATAGGAAAGTGGATGGAAATGAGGTGCCGATGGCCAGGACAGGGGGTGCCAAGGGACAGCCAAGTATGGATAGAAGAAGAAAAGGGGATAATTGATAGTTGTTCTTCTCTTCCTTCCTCCCCCTCACTCTCCCCCCTTTTCCTCCTCCCTCTCTTCCTTTTTCTCTCTGTCTCTCTGTCTGTCTCTGTCTCTCTCTCAGACTGTTGTCTCATCTGATTCAACTTTGCCATAGTTTATGTTTAAAACATCCTGAAAATTTGTTATAAGCATACACACATACATACACACATGCATGTATATAGTCACGCACGTACACATGCATGCATGCACACACATGTACACACATACACACATGTACACACATATGCATACATATACACAGATACACATGTACATATGCATGCTTGCATGTACACACATGAACATACATACACACAATTGAGAATGTAATCAGAATTGTGGAGGCTTGGCTGAGGATGTAGCTCAGTTGGTAGAGCAGCCATTGAGAATGAAGGAAGCCTTGGACTTAATCTCCAGCACTATATAAACCAGGTGTGGTGGCACAGGCCTGTAAGCTCAGCACTTAGGAGGCAGAGGCAGAAGGATCAGGAATGCAAGGTCATCCTTGACTACATAGTGAGTTTGAGGCCAGCATCAGCTACATGAGACCCTGTCTCAAAAAAAGAAAGTAGGAAAAAAGGGAAGGAAGAAAGAAAGAGTAAAAGAAAGAAAAAAGAAGGAAAAGCATTACATAAACTTTGGGGGCCTCTTAGTTGAAAACACACAGGTACAACTATGGCTGACATTCTAGATTCACCAGGGTATTGGGCCTCTGGTCTTATCTGTGGAGTGTTATCTTTATTATATTGGGGTGGGAAGCCTGGCCACTGTGGGGACACCATTGCCTGGGAAAAGATTCTGGAGACTATAAAAAGGGGAATGTGAGCCAAGCTGCAGCAGCTTATCCCTCTGTAGATTGCCCACAGTGGATTTGATGTGACCAGCCACTTCAAGTCCTTGTGTTGACTTCTCTGCACTCTTGGAGTGTGCCTTGAACTATGAGTGAAAATCAATGCTTTCTCCCTTAAGCTGTGTTTGTCAGAGAATTTGTATCATGGCAACAAGAAACTAAGACCCCGCATTTCTAAGCAAATTTTTTTCTACATGTTCTGTAGCCTCTTGTAAACCTGGTCCAGCCTTTGCAGACTGCCCAAGCTGGGCCTCAGTGTGATAGTGACTCTATCTATACATAAGCATGTGCTTCTGAGTGGCCTTCCTCTAACCTGATGCTTCCATGCTTTTGTGAATGGAAGTCTTCCAGGAATGCCATTGTCCTGTCCTAGCTGGAATTCCCATTGTTTTGTTTGTTTAATTCCCATTGTTTTGCAATACTGGAGGTGATTCTTATTTTCTAATGTGCAAGTATTAGATAGATGATCAAAAACATGATACAGAAGTATGGAAAGTGTTTTATAAAGGAGAAGGCTCCAATTCTCTGCAGTCACCCAAAGGCAAATCCTCCGCTATGGTCACTAATGGATGTTCCTGTCAGTCATACACATGGTTACTGACACCTCTGCCTCTGGGAGCTACAGTGACTAGCAGTAGCATGAAGGAACAGGGAGCCTTCTCCCCTCAAATGGTCTCCAAGTGACTTCCAGAATCTTCTCCCCTTTAGAGGACCATGCAGTCATTTTGACATTGTCCAACATGAAAGTCTTTCCTTATCATTTTTCTCCAAGGGCAGTTTTTAAAAAAATAATCCTTTCATAGGATTGGATATTCTTCCAAAGGGCCAAGGGAGGAATAAGAAGCCAGGCTTTGTGCTGTTCTCTACAAAACATGACACTAGTGTCGCTTCCTTCTTGTTACTAAATAAATAAGCTTTCTAAAAATACCGCCAGATCGTGCTGGGCCATCCAAACATATTTGCAGTAATGTAGCAAATAATTTGAAGTGACTGCTATTTCCCAAGGGTTTCCTTTATATTAAAATCTTTATTGTATTAAATATAATCTTATGTTAAGAAAATCAAATCACCAGGGCATCATCCACATTCATCTTTTTCCTTCATCTCTCATGCAGCATGCAAATGTGGTTTAATGTCACTGGTCAACAGTTGATTTTTCTTTCTCTTTTCTTTCTGGGGGAACTTTTCTTGAGGTTGAAAAAGGCCACAGAAGCTTCCTGCAAGCTTAGTGCTCATCCTTCCCACTTTTCGATCTCAGAGTCCATTCTTAAGGAAAACTGCCCCATGAAATCCTATGCTTTCTAATGTCATGCGGGTACATATTTTGGTAACTATGCAGTTATGACAAGGACCAGAAATTCAATCCAGCAATGGTAAAGCAATGTATATAAATTAAATTATCTTTGAGTGATTGCTTATTATCTTTTTCCCAAGTTGAGTATTATCAGCTGCAATGAATTTTGGTCTGCTGGGTGTAAAACTTAATATTATTTGGTTTTATTGAGAAAATGTACAGACATTATGTTTGAAACAGGCTAAAGGCATACATACAGAGAGTACCTTTCTTTAAAAGAATTTCTAGAACAACATCACCATCATCATCACCACTGACATCATTGTCACCACCATCATGATCACCATCACTTCCACCATCTTCATGGTCACCATCATTATTACTACTGCTATCATTATTACCATCCTCACTATCATCACAGTCTTCACTGCCATTATTCATCACCATCATTGTTACTGTTGCCGTCATCACCACCACCACCATCACCACCACCATCATCATTACCATCACCACCACCACCACCACCATCATCACCAACATTGTCATCACCACTACCACCATCACCATCACCACCATCATCATTACCATCACCACCACCATTATCACCAACATCATCATTACCATCACCACCATCATCATCACCACCAACATCATCATTACCATCACCACCACCATCATCACCACCACCACCATCACCACCACCATCACCACCACCATCATCACCACCACCACCAACATCATCATTACCATCATCATCATCATCACCACCACCATCACCACCACCACCATCATCACCTCCACCACCAACATCATCATTATCATCATCATCACTACCACCAACATCATCACCATCACCATCATCACCACCATCACCATATTCCCATCATCATCACCATCACTATCATCTCTATGCTTAGTTTTTCCTAGGCAAGGGTAAGCGTGTAACCTCTCATCAAATTCTCATACAGCTCCACAGGGCAGGTTCTTAATGCCTCTGCTTTTCATGTGACACCTAGTGGTCTGCTGTGCTTCCTTCCATGGCACAACATATACACCCATTTCCTTTTCTGTTATTTAATTCTTCTGTCTTCAGGTAGAACTGTTATCAAGTATCCTATTGTGTCTATGAGCAACTACTCAGGACTTGGCTGAGGGATGTTTAAGTCACCTCCAGATTTTGCTGATCACAAAGCATACACCGATAACTATCCTACACAAATCCATGTCTTCATGAATATTTCTCCATTTTAAAGAGCTACGATGGATTACCCAGTGCTCAAGCACCGAGGGTATCAAATTTGAGAATAGTCACTTGGGCTCTGGCATGAGAAAGCTGTGTCATGGATACCAGGGACCAGCACTCAGGTGGGATGGTGTGTGAGGATGGCTTCACATCACATACCTCTTCCTGTGCACGTGATCCTGGCTGCTTTTCTCTGATTTCCTTTCTGTGTGGTCGGGCCCCTGCTGTGGCAGATTCAGAGCAGGTTCTGTTCCTCTTGAGATCTTGGACTTGTGTATTGGGTTGGTCTTTTGCTCCCTTAGCACCTAGAACAGTGGACAGTTGAGCGAAGGTGCCCTGGCCAAGCAGATAGGTTGCTTTTGTTTTCTGACACTGGCAATGGATTGTCCAACTGAAGCCAGCTTGAGTCAAGAAGCAGCCCTTGGCTCAGGTGGTCGGGAAGTCTGGGGCTGGCCTCTGGGACCCAGTGACGTTTGTCCAGCCCTCACTCTTTGTCTTGGCCGCCCTCCCCTCACTGCCATCTGCTTACCATCACCTTTCTTTGTTCTCCCATCCTCCACGAGAAGGTGCCTTCCTTCAGCAACTATTTCTTGTGTACCTACTATGTGTCAGGAATTATCCTCCACCTAGAGGATCAAGCAACTAAAATGGTTGCCACAAATCCTTAGCACACTTCTATTGGTTGTTCCATATGAATTTTAATAGGAGCCTAGAGGAGTATGCCATTTTGGCTGCCTGGCATGGGTGACCCATTTAACCCCAGAATGGGTGATAAGGTCACCTGTGGAGGATTAGTGGGGTTGAACTGAGTGGGAGTGTGACCCCCAAAGAGAAGCTGGTGCTGCCAACAGGATGAAGTAGGGAGCTGCTAATCAGGCAAAGCCGGAGTATGCCCACTGCCACGAATGGATCCTCGGTGTGTGGATAGCTGGGTTTTGTGGTTCCGATACTCTGTCTGTCATGTGTCTCACTCTCCCTTACTCAGGTCTCTGTGAGGCTCTGCCTTGCTGACTCACCTCTCTTTTCTCTTCCATCCCAGCTGCAGATGAAGATGAGCGAGCGGGCCGCCTCACTGAACACCGTGGTGCCCCTGCCCCGCAGTGCCTACTGGCAGCACATCACGAGGCAGCACAGCACAGGGCAGCTGTACCATCTGCAAGGTGAGCGGGGCACGTTGCCTGCAGTGGGGGGGAAGGGGGGGTCACGCCTGGCAGCTCAGAGGAAGGGCTTGGTTATGCTACCATGCCACTTCCCAAGTTGAGGACCTCTACCAGGGCCTCCCAATCCTGGATATGTCATCTTTCTGGATTCCTGATCGTCAAGGGTTTCCATCTCTCACAGCATCCTCTGGAATTTATCCAAAGTGTGTATTCTTGGGCCCCTAGCCACAGCAGTCCTGGGCCTTGGGGTCCCAGAAAGTAGCTCAGCAACCCGTATTTTTAAGGGACACCCATGCAAAGTCTAGCCAAGGGCTAGAGTCCAGGTTCTAGAAACAGCCCTCTGAGATCAAGACTAATGGGTCAGCATTACTAGGGAACTGCTAGTGCAAATTTCCAGGACTTTCTCCAGTCATTCTAAAACAGGAGTGGGTGGGGCCCTCCTCCAGCCTACAGTGCTTGAACATGTCCCCAGATGCTTCTGAACACTCTTAGTAGGGACCACTGCTCCAGGACCCTAGGGGAGGGCAGGAAAGCCAGACTTCATTTAGCTCTTACTCATTCCTCTTGAGAAACAAATCCTGTGAAGTAGGGTACAGGTCTGCTCACCAGAAGACGGAAATATCTCCCAGTTCAACACTGGATTTAACATTTTTCTTATCCCTGTAAATATGACCTCTGACACTTTATAGCAAGGAAATTAGCTTGTTCATCTCTGACTGATACTTAAGCCAGTCAACAAACCTGTGGGGGATATTCTTGCTGTAGGACTTTGATGGCGTGCGCAGCCCCTACAATGCAAAGATCACATTGGAGACCACACTGCAAAGATCTCACCCTGGACTGGACTCATTGTACTTGTGAATGTGGCATTGTAGGTTCCTGGGTTTATCTCTGTTTCTGTGACAAATAACCTGACCAAGAGCAACATGGCGGGGAGGTGTTCCAGGCCATAGTCTACTTAGGGGAAGTCAAGACAGGACCTCACGCAGTTGGTCACCTAAGATCTACAGTCAAGAGCAGAGAGAAGACTCAGTGATCACAGTGTGAATTTCATTGTTTAATCATGTGGCTGCTTCATTAGTATTGACTGCACTTCTGGGAGGCACTGCTGTTCAGGAGGGCAGGCATGCCACACTGGTTTTATCCTGTTGTCTTCTGTGTCTTGCATCGCACCACCATCATTTATTGAAAGGTGAGATGTGAGAAAGCATGGGAGTCTTCTTTCTCCCTGAGATAGGGTCTCATGTAGCCCAGGCTAGCTTCAAACTCATTGTGTAGCCACGGAGAACCGTGAACTTCTGATGCTTTTGGCTCTGTATCCTGATTTCTAGGATTGTGATACCATGCCAGAGGGATAGAAACCAGGGCCTTGTGCATGCCAGGCAAGCAGTCTACCAACTGAGCCACTTCCCCAGCCCCATGTTCTCCATGCTGTGTTTGCTAGCAGTGACTGTGTGCAGAGATGTTGGAAAAATGGATCTTGAGTGCCTGGATAAGCAGACGAGGAAAGGGGCTGGCTCTGCTCAAATCACCTACATTGTTGGAGTTCGTTCAAGCTGAAGTTTCCCAGCATCTCTAGGGATCAATCTGAGAAACATACAGACCTCTAAAGAAGAATTTATCTAACTGGTTTGAGAAAAGTAGTCCTCACCTTCCAAAATGTAGGCCTAGAGTGCCACCTGCTGGTAAGACTGGGAATAGTGTTTTATTATTGGCTCAGTGGGAAAAGTGTTAGCTTTGACTTGAGCTATGTTCATTAAAGTATATATACCCAAATCATCTTCTCTGCTCTTCTAACAGTTTCCAGTTTTCCTGTAGGAACAGTCTTCTATGGTTAGGAGAATACAGAACCAACATGTGAAGGCCCCTCTAGTATACCATCTTGGAGAAATTCGTGAAAGGGAAGCAGTCAACTAAATTTTGCTGGCCCCCTTATCCAGAGGAGCCTGTCTGCAATGCAACAGACAAAACAATTACTAACAGGATTTCACAATGTAGACAAGGGCAATGATTTAACAATATGAACACTGGCAGAGAGCTCACAACTACACCCTGCAAAGATAGGTCAGCCAGGCGCCTCAGTGGATAACTACACCTGACCCTGAGCCCAGGGAGCCCCAGGACCCACATGGTGGAAGAGAGAACTCAGTCCCTCAAACCTCAGCATGTGTGTAGTGATGTGTGTACACAACACTCACACAAAATAAATAAATAAAATGTAAAACAAATAAGTTATTGTGTGGAAGGCACCTAACATACTTGAATTTTAAATCAGCATCTTAGGAAACTGTTCTTTTCTTTTTGCTACCAAGAAATTAGTGATCAGAAGGGTTAGTGATGCCTCCAAGATCACCTGTCTAGTGAGGAGTAAACATTTTTGTTTCTTTACTTATCCACCTACACACTCATTGACCCAGTGCCTGTTTATTGAGTATATACTTTATGCTAGCCCCATGCTAGGTGACAGGTGTGCCTGGGGCTCCTGCCCAGGTATGTATCTTCCAACTGGCAGCTTGCAATCTAATGAAAAGTTGTGAATGACAGACAAGTAGACATTGATTTCGAAGCTGACATGTGTAACTATAACGGAGAACGTGTTTACAGTTTTTATAGAAAGTGTTCACACAACGTGAGGCATGGTTATTGGCTGGAAGATCTTGTTTAGATCAGGGAGCTGTTAGAAGCCTCAACACTTACCTCAAGACTTTAAACCTAGAAGAGGCAGCCATATGAAGGGAAAGAGAGAGAGAGAGAGAGAGAGAGAGAGAGAGAGAGAGAGAGAGAGA
>CABHPR010148896.1:2285-16863 GCA_902168415.1 Peromyscus melanophrys | reverse complement strand
TGTGTGTGTGTGTGTGTGTGTGTGTGTGTGTGTGTGTGTGTGTGTGTATGCATGTGTGTGTATCTATGTGTGTATGCCTGTGTGTGTGTGTGTGTGTGTGTGTGTGTGTGTGTGTGTAACACATATGTAATGATGGCATGTGTATGAGGAGGTCAGAGGACAACTTTTGGGATTTGCTGTCCTTCCACCATGTGAATTCTGAGGACTGAACTCAGATCCTCAGATTTGGTGGCAGTTACCCCTAGAACCATTTCACTGGCTCCAAGCCCTTGGTTCTCTTTGTATTTTTTTTTTTTAGTTTGGGGCCATGATTGGGATTTTACAGCTCACAAACCCCTTTGCAGTTCCTTTAATTCTCAGTAGGCCTGGGTGGGAGAATGGAACAAATGTGTTCCCTTTCATCTTATAGAAGAGGGAGACGACTTATATACGTCATTACCGGAGTTTCTATTTGGGTACAGGGTCAGAGACGACTGGGGGGACAGAATGGGGGGTGTGTGAGGCTGAGGCCTAAGGACTCAGTCAGGGCTGTTTGTGACAATTGAAGGAACTGTTAACTGAAAGCCTTGGAGCCACAGGGCACCAACAACCCCTTCCTCTTGGTCAGCAGTTGAGAACAACGTGGTTTGGAATGTGTACACGGAACACCCAGGTTTCCTGGGTTTTCACCCTCTCCTCCCTCTTTGTATTCCCTCCTCCTCTGTGTGACCACGGGTAACCCGCTTTTGGGGAACACAATATATCACCACACGCTTAGCCATGTAAAATGCTCGCCTTGTGCCGCTCCTAGACAGCAGGTGGCAGCAAAGCATCTTGGTTGTATAAAATCAAGGATGCATGGCTATCAGGCTGGATAAACTATGGTTTCTCCCAGGCCCCTTCCAGCCCAATCCTGGATTTTCTTTATTGCGTTTTACAGGAATGCCCAGGCTGGTTTATTGTGTGTTCACTGTGGTTGCTTCGGTACTGTTGGTATCTAGTTAGTTTCACTCTCTGCCCTGTGTAGAGGAAGTGTGCCAATTCCTGCGTTAACTCCAGAGGGGGGCATTCTTGACTTGTTCACTTGGCTGGACACTGAACTTGAAGTAGAGAAAGCTAACAAGGTCTTCTACTTAACAGTGATATAAGAAAAAGTATGATATTGTCTTATTTTGAGTCAGGTTTGCAAAAAACATCTACATCAAAAGTCCCCCTAGTCTTGTATTTCTCTCTCATCCCCTCTGAGTACTATGACCAGGGAGCTAGTGCAGATGAAAATTTAAGTAATAACATAGCTGCTAACAGACTGACCACCACTGAATGCAAAGGCCAAATGCAAATGATATGTTAATCATGCACACCCTAGTGATGCTTATTTGCATATCACTGTGAGTGACCTTAGGAATACTGACCCCAATCGTGAATATACTCCTTCTTTCTGGTAAATGGAATCAATTGTATTACTAGCTGATTTGATCCTGGACTTTCTTTAGAGATAACTGTTTCTTCTTTCTAATTCTTTCTGGAAAAGATGTCACGAGCCCTTTGAAGCTTCATCGGACAGAGACTTTTCCCACCTACCGTTCTGAGCACTGACAGCAACTGCCAAGAGCTGTTAGCACATGTGTGCTGCGCTGGCCACAGATCCATGCAGGACACAGAGGGACAGCCAGGGAGAGTGCAGAGTGAAGAAGAGCAGCTTCGAATCCTGCTAATGTGTGTGGCCATGGGAAATGCTGCGATACAACATATGTACATATATATTTTTTTCCCTTCTGTTTTTCTTTTTCTAAAGACACAGTCCTAGCCTCGCCAAAACATGCTGGATAATATCGACCCACCCCATGTTTAAAGCTGGACAGAAGGAGTCAGTGTCACTGCTACAGACTGATTTTCTACTGTAGACAAGGTCCCCCTTGCACATCTTTGAGTCTGTCCTTTTGTGGATTTGTGTGGTTTTCCTTGTAAATGTTTCAGTTGTATGACAGTCGATATGGACAATAAAATGCCTCTTCATTATTTGTTATCTCTTTACACATTATCCCTCAGTGACTAATGCTGTGATTTTAGTGCACTCATGAACTCATATTTGGTTATATTTCCAATGACTTAAATCAACATTTTCACTCATTCTTTTTCCTGAAGAGTCCTTCCAAAGGACCCTTTAACATCTTTTATGAGGCAACAGCCACTCATACTCCTTAATGTCCTTTCACCCCTCAAACGCCCCTTTTTTTGGAGTAGAATGTTGATAAGGCATTTTAAAATAAGCAACCATTGCTATCCATGTGGTCCTTGGATTCTCGCAACAGTTTTCTCTGTTATTGGTGTCTGGAGGGTAAGTGCACTGGGAACAGAGTTCTGCTTTGTGTTTGATGCAAATCCAGCCGTGGACACATCTGTTGGCTCATTCATTAAGCTGATCTGGAATCTACTAGTTCCCAGTACTCTGCTGGACTCTGGGGATATAAAGCACAAGGTCTCAGGTTCTGTTGTCAAGAACCTTAATTCCAGAGAAGGGCATCAAAGAAATAAAGGTGCAATTGCAGTTCTGAGTGACACCTGCTCAATGGGCCGCCAGGGGCGATGGGCTTCTAAAGAGAAGGTCATCCTGTTCTCCAGACTGTGTCAATGGGAGATGCCAGCGGGGAGCTGAATCTTGTAAGCGTTTGAGGTTATGTTCCTGAAAGGCTGGACAAGCAAGCCAGGGACACGCGCGCGCGCGCGCACACACACACATACACACACACACACACACACACACACACACACACACACACACACACCCCTTTGTTCATGCTGTGTCCAATAGCAATTGCCAGTACAGTACAAGGCAAGATTCCTAATTAAATTTGAACTTCAGGTAAGCAGGGCTTATGGTTTTATGATGGAAGTGGGGTTCAAATACCACACAGGGCAGAGTTATGTTTTACAGTGTCCATCGTATATCTGAAATTCAAATTGATCTTGATGGTCTGTGTGTGTTTCTTTGCTGAGTCTGAAAGGTACAATGTCCAGCCCTAGAGCTGAGCCTGGCACGCAGCCTATATGATAGATGTGTGTCAGATGGGCAGATAGAAATAGGTAAGCTTAGATTCATACCCCTGGGATGGGATTCTTTCTACATGGGAGGAGTATTTACCTTGGACCCATACTTTTCCATGCCAGGCTCCTCTAAAATTATTACTTTTCATGGAAAAAATAACTAAAATTTCAGGAAAAAAATTGTAGAGGCCCTCACAAGAGCCTTAAAAATCCCATTGTTGTTTGAGCCTTTCTAGAAGGGCTCAAGGGAGAGATGGACACCAATTATAACCCAGTATCTTTGGCCTTGCTAAAAATCCAAGTCTACGCAGCTAAACTTGCTTCATGGAAGAGAGCTGGGATCCCAAGGACACTACTGGTCAGGACTTTTCTCAGGGGTTGAGGGATCTCAGGAGAGAGGATTGAGTTCAGCTAACAATTAATGAATGGATCAGGGCCACATAAGTGGCTTGGTGCTGAGAGTCTTCCCAGAAAGCATTTGCCCTCTCTCTGGGTTCTCTGCAGCCTTTTTCCCCGGTCATTTTTGTACTTCCTTCTCCCAGATGTATCCATTTTCATTTCTTAAAAATATGATTTGCCATACACACTTTGCACCTCTCTCACTGCCTTTTTCCCCCTGACTATACCTGGCTTTTCTTTTCTTTTCCTTTGCTTTTCAGCCAAGTCTCACAAGCGATTCTCCCAGATTCCCTTGGCCTTGGCAGACAATGAGGAGATTAAGTTGAGGAGCAGATAAAGGAAAGGGAATGAAAGAAATAATTATAATTTTAATGAAGTCAAAATTGCCAAAGCAAGCCTCAAGCTAATGATGTGCAGAGAACTGTTACTGAATAGTCAGCTGCAAGCGAGGTCTCTTCAGAGATCTTTAGGGAAAGAACTGTTGATAAGAAAGAGACTTCTGTTAGAGCACTCTGGGCCTGGCTCCCATTGTAGGCATTTTAGTGATTTCTGTTGTTTACTTCCTCAAGCAGCTCAGTGAAGTAAGTTTAGTTAGCATCCCCACTTTCCTGCTGGGCAGTCTCAAGCAGCATCTGTAAACTAACCACTACACCCATGATCAAGTACCTACTAGGTGGGAGACTCACACCACCAGATTTCCAAGCTTGGACTGTAAGCTCCCAAGACAGGCAGCCTGGGGGCAGAGGCAGCTTCCAGAAAGGATTAGAATGTAGGTATTTCAGGCTTGGTGCATTAGGCGGTCTCCATTGCCCTCCCATTCGAAGGCAGGCATAGATGGATAGGCATGGCTGTTTCTATAAAGTTTCATTCGTAAGCACAAGGGGCAGGTTATTCATCCATGCTGCAGCTGCCATCCTCTGCACCCCCACTGGGTAATAAGAGCCCCACATAGTCTTTGATTGGTTTTAGATGGTCAGGCCATGCCACGAGACAGTTAGCACTCTGCTCTCTGCCCTTCAGCCACTGGGATGTTGGTTCGAAGTGAGTTTTGTTTTTATAAATCTTTCACTCCAGGGTGAATGTACAAGTGCAAGTAGGGGGCTGGGGGAGCAACACTAGACATAAAAACAGTGAAAACTGAATTCAAAGCAACACACGGTGCTGCCAATAATCGGGAATCTGGTGACTAGTCTGTGGGGCAAGCACAGGGGGTGCTTATTTGAGTGAGAACTAGCGGATAGGAGGGTGAGCTGTTTTCCTTTGCACGCTCAGAGCATCGTTGCAAAGACCTTCTATCCACTTGAAAGCAGAGGCACACAGACAGCGATGGAATGGCCTGCATTTCCAGAATCCAGTCCTGTACTAAGTGTTAATTTAGACTCACCGATGGGCGTGCCAGTTTCACACACTAGGTTACACACACAAGCGTTGTGCTCCTGAGTTCAGAAGCCTAATTCATGGGCTCAAAGGATTTAAGTCAATTGTTCAGGAAAACAGGAAAAAAAAAAAAAAACACTAAAAGTAATGTACATTTGTATGAAGGGATATTCTACTATTGGGGAACAACATTTCACTTTGAGAGGAGATACAATGTGTGTGTGTGTGTGTGTGTGTGTGTGTGTGTGTGTGTGTGTGTGTGATGTGAGTGTGGTGTATGGACCCACACAATGAGGCCAGAACAGGGCGGCAGATGTCTTCTTCCATCATATGACTTCACCGCCTTGAGGTGGGGTCTCCCACTCTACCGGAAGCTCATGGAATCTGCCTTCTCTGACCTCAGCACTGGGTTACAGGTCCACACAGCCACACCTTGCTTTTTTATTCATACTAGGGATTCAAACTCGGGTCTTCACGTTTGTGAACCAAGCACTCCTACCAACGGAGCCATCTCCCCAGCCCCAAGGTCCAACTCTTAGAGACATCTTCCCTTATTGCCAGAACACATACACACGTGTTCAGATTTTCATTAAGTCATAACATTTATTTTCCTTTCCTAATGAGGTGGTAGGTTCTGTAGATTGAATTTGGGGTGGAGGTATGACCATGAATGCTGGCTCATTTCAATGCCACCTCCTTGAACCATTCTACTCTGATGTGGTCCAGCTGGTACAGGATTGCTTGGGGACTACTTAGCTGATCTGTGAGAAAGTAAGGTGTTGCCATTCACACTGTCTCCAACTGTTGATAAGGCATTCATTCCAGGGATGGTGGTGGAGCCCAAGTCTACACTTTGGATTCCCATCTCCAGATGATCTCAATGGACTTGATAAATGTTATTAAATCTTACTCAAAGGAGGATGTATGGGTGACTGAAATAGAGAGTGCCATCAGCATCAGCATTAAATTTAGCATCAGAGGCCACCAGCTAGGAGTTCCCATTCAAGATGCTCATGGGGGATCAGCTGGAGGTAACCACTAGGTGTTCCCATTCAAGATGCTCATGGGGGATCAAACTGGATATACCAAGTTTGATTTGAGGACTCAAGGGAGAGCCCCCTCCCCCAATTCTTCTCTAGCCATTAGCCCTGAGAATTCCAGCACCCAGGTACCAAGATGACAATGTATGCAGTTACACACAGGCATGGAAGATGTGTTGTGACCACAGCTCTCCAAGTGTCACCTGCGTGGCATTTTCAGTACCTCGGCAGTGTTTACTTTGTTGCTATAACAACGAATAAGGAGGCTCAGTTTGGCTTTCTTTGTTGCTCTTAGATGCCTGCAGTGCAAAGCTGCCTGAACTGCTCTTTTCTGAAGGAGAAGTTTCTGCAGAAAGCACAGCCCAGCTGAGAAAGGCAGGGCTGGGAAGGAGGTGACAATCCCATTGTTGCTAATGAAGGTGTTGAGCCACCCTCAAGCCTGTGGCCCCCTCCCCTCTCCTCCCCCTGCACACAGCGGCAAACTCTTTGCCTTTGGTTCTCTGTGGTGCCGCCTTCCTCCCCTGCCCAGAGCAGAGGAGCTCAGATCCACAGACACCGCACGACAGTATTTTTGTTCCACATTGTGCCAAGTCTTCACTGCTCCTACTTGAAGTTCTATGCCGTTTTAATATTTGCATTGTTCACACTGGAAATCCTAGAGGGCCAAGGACCCTGCTTCATCATTTGGTTGGTTGTTCATTTTCTCAGTATTTACTCTCTAGTCCCGGTGGGAACAGGGAACAGGGATGAGGTACAGAGGCCCTGAGGACCATGCTGCAATGCCAGGAAAGGAGGATGGTCAAATGAGGACTGGAGCTTGCAGAGAGTTCCAGGAGCCAAGGAGAGCCAAGACGTACTTTATTTACCGGCACACAGGTGGCTCTGCACACAGCCTCCAGCAGATACCCATTGACACATATGGGTCACACACAGGTGGGTTCAGGCACGCATGCAGACCAGCACTCAGGTCACACAGTGGTAGGCATACAGATATCACACACACACACACACACACACACACACACACACACACACACACACACGCTGACTTCCCTGACCTTAAAGGCATATTTGTGTAGAAATTCACAAAACTGCATTTTGCCAAAATAATTATATAACAAATTTCATCAGTTTTCTTTTGGGGTCCCTGGATAGACAGTCTCAGCTATTTTGTGCTAACATGATGTTCAATGCCAGCCACATTTTAGCTGACATATACTTAATACCCATATCAGCGCCATGGTGTCGAAACATAAATTTGTCCCTGTGAGCATCTGTTCTCTACAGAGGTTCCTATTGGAAAGTGTTGGAGCCCATTTAGGCTTTACCCAGCGGGTCTGCATAAAGAAGATGATTGGACCACAGCCCGAGTACCACGAGTACCAGGTGTCTGAGATGGTCTGCACTTGGCTGCACTGGGGGGAGGTCTTTTGCTCCACCCCTTGACATTCCTTTAAAAACTCTAGGGCAGCCGGGCGGTGGCGGCGGCGCACACCTTTAATCCCAGCACTCAGGAGGCAGAGCCAGGTGGATCTCTGTGAGTTAGAGGCCAGCCTGGGCTACCAAGTGAGCTCCAGGAAAGGCGCAAAGTTACACAGAGAAACCCTGTCTCGAAAAACCAAAAAAAAAAAACAACAACAACAAAAAAAAAACTCTAGGGCAGAGACAGTCAGGGCCCAATGGATTAGGATCCAGGCTGTCCTGTATTTTCTGTCTTTTTCTTTCCACCTCTATCCTTCTATCTAATATTTCCTGCTGCTTCTACTCAAGAGTACTCTGGGTAAATGTGGGGGTGAGGGATGCCCCCCCAAGGAAAGATCTGAAAACTCTGGTCCTAGGCCAGCCTGCACTCTGCTATTCTGAATAAAGTTTTATTGGCACACAGCTACGCTTGCTTATTTAGGCAATGTGCATAGAAAGCTACAGTAGAAAGTCTTTGTACTCTAGACTGGTTCCCACAGCCCTACTCTAATGAGATGATGTTCAAGAACCAGCTCCTCACTTTGGCTGCAGATTGCTGCAATACATTATTTGTATTACTTGAGATATTAGGGTCTTCCCAGGAGTCAAATGGAGCTCCCAGAAGCTTATTTCTTTCCTTTGCCTAGAAAATTCTTATCTTCATCTATTTTTTTCCAAAGTGGCTAGTGGTCTGCTAAGGATATACTCCAGACCAGCATGGTTTGATAACTGTAAGTATGCAATACTGGCATGCATACCTTAGTGGTGACCAACAGCTCTCCAATAGGATTTAAGACCCACTCAACAAGAGGAAAATCATGTCTGGTACTAGAAACCTAGTTAAATACCCAGGGAGAGTAAAGTCGTGGATCTTAAAGGAGAGTCACACTCCTCACAATATACTAAGCCAGCATAATCCCTAATATAAATACTTGATCTTACATCCACAGAGAAATATACTCCTCACCTCTCATTATGGAAACTTCCTTTTGCAACAGATGGAGACCATTACAGAAAAACACAATCAAAATACCAAATCATGGAGCTTGGTCACAATGCATACATCTACAAAACCCCTGTACCTAAGGCTCAGGGAACATTGCAGAAGAGGGAGGAAAGAGTGTAAGAGCCAGAGGACCAGGAATTTGCTGTGAGACTGTGTCTCCTAGTAATATCAGAACCACACCATAGTGATTCACCAGCATCACTGACTAAACATGAATAAGGACAACCATAGACATACCAAAGTGAACTGGGCCTCAACCCTACACAAAGAACCACTGGTAACTAAGAAATGCTGAGAGTCAGAGAAACTGTCTTTCCCAGACAAGAGCACACCAACTGGTTATCCAATACCAATGGTCAGCCCTCAGAGCACACATATAAGTAACTTTATACAGACTGACCAGGTTGTATTTATGGATTTAGGAATGTATATATGTATTAACAACAGTTACTGGGAAAAGATGCCATCAATTTGAAAGAGAGAAAGGATGAGTATATGGAAGGGTTTGGAGGGAGAAAATAGGAAGAGAGAAATGATGTGATAGCATTATCTTGAAAGTAAAAGAAACGAGAAATAATGCAACACAAAGGACTTAATGGTCAATGAAAGCGATGCTAGATCAGCTACAGCGTGGCTAATAAGAGGCAATGGCAGAGTACAGGGAGCTCAGGAGACATTTGCTTCTGGATCTCCAATATTCCAGGGATCCACGACCATGGCATTCTACTCACTCAGTCTGGAGAATCTTTAACACAGGAGTGGATTTGCCAGGCAACCTCAGGTTTCAGAGCCCAAGTTTTCCTCAAGCCCTGTCTGTGCTGGATCTCAGGATTTCCTGAACCAGTCCTGGAATAGACTGTCTCCTTAAGGCTAAAGAAAGTTGCATGAAGCAAAGGATTGTGTTTCTTTCATATACTCAATCATTTTCGTGCTCCTGTGTGAACGTCCCACCAGGGACCCTGTTCATTTTTTAACATTTCCTGCCCAACCATTTATTAATTGACCTCAGCTGATGACAGAAACTGGGTAGCTCCTATTTTGAGAAGGTGCCTCAAGCCAGCTAAAGTGATTACACCGAGCTCCAAAAAGCGCTTATTTTCTTCATCATTGGGCTTCTTTGAGAGTCGTGGGAGCAAAGAAAAGGAAGAGGATCATTTGGTTATCAAAGGGAGAGAGCCCCAAATTCACTTTCCTTTAGCTGTTATGCAAATTTCCAGCCTGAGGCCTGCCGGACACTTTGAAGATAAGAATCACAGTGGCTCCCATGGGAGGCTTCAATGGGACTTCCGATGATTCTGTGATTTACACGCCAAGGAAGAAAAGAGCAGCGAACAATAGCAGAAACCTTTCTCTGAAGACTTGAAAGCCTGCGGCTAACTCTAGTCCTCTTTTGCCAGGGGCAAATACAGGTTAGCAGCCAGCAGTTCAGACAGGGACAAGGTGGGATTTCCCTTGATGCATTCCAGAAGATGTCCCTTAAGGTTGATGTGTGTGTGTGTGTGTGTGTGTGTGTGTGTGTGTGTGTGTGTGTGTGTGTGTGTGTGTTGGAATATGTTGAGTCAAACTTGTAGCTAGAGTTTTCCTGCCTGGCCCACAGTCAGGACAAATCTCTCTCACCCGCCAGTCCCACAGCCGCTCAGACCCAACCAAGTAAACACAGAGACTTATATTGCTTACAAACTGTATGGCCATGGCAGGCTTCTTGCTAACTGTTTTTATATCTTAAATTAATCCATTTCTATAAATCTATACCTTGCCACATGGCTTGTGGCTTACCGGCATCTTCACATGCTGTTTGTCATGGTGGCGGCTGGCAGTGTCTCCTCAGCCTTCCACTTCCCAGAATTCTCTCCTCCTTGTCCCGCCTATACTTCTTCCTGCCTGACCACTGGCCAATCAGTGTTTTATTTTTTGTCCAATAAGCAACATGTTTGACATACAGACCATCCCACAGCACAAACTGAGGCAGGATAGAAAGATAGGGAAATGGACATAAGAAGAAAAAGGATTCTCTCACTGTACAGTCTGGCTGAAGTCTCTCTTGCCAGCTAATCAAGAATTCCAGCACAATTAACAATGTCCCCCTAAGGCCTTTCTCCCTTCCCAATTGCAGCCCTCACCCCTCTTCCCCATCTCTCACTTAACTCTTATGCTTTAAACCTGTGTTTAAAATGTCTCTAACAAACTGGAGCCACCCTATGCTCCCAGGTAGGCGTGTTTCACTTCCCCTTAGGCTCCAAGGCTTAGAGCATTTCTGTTTTTAATGAACCCCGACTCCACTTCTTACTGGCTCGTCTCCAAATTCTTTTCTGCATTAAAGCCAAGGATCTGGGTTTAGCTGAGTTGGGGGTCCCTAAAAGGTTAGGGGAACTCTGTGCAGGTGTGCTTTTGTCCTGGATACTGCTGCTGACTAACCCACCCATTGCTTTGTGGACTTGGAGCCTCACAGTGCATGAACAATGTGGGACCTGAACACAGGATGCTCTCAGCTCTATTACAATTCACCGAAACCAATTGCCTGGTGGTGGTTGTTGTTGAATCAATAGCTTTTACTACTTAGGGATCCCCGAGGGTGGGTGTCTTTGACCTCAGACCTGGTCATTAGAGGCTACAGTGTAAGTTGCCCTAAATTTCCAGACACTTGCTAATTGTCCTCAGTGAGCACTCACAGAAGCAGTGGAATTCATAGGGAGCTCACTGCGCATCACCCTTCTGCTCATACTGTGTGGGAGAGGTTTAACTGAGGCAGGCGGGGAATATTCTAGCCCTGAGATTCAGCTGAGGTTCTCCTGGGGTAGGCAAGGTGTGAAGGCATTAGGAGAGGGGGCAGAATCGCAGAGGCAACTTAAAACTTTCAAATGCTGATATTTCAGCGTCCTTGAACCACAAAAGTGAACCAGAAGATCAGCGGCAGCTTCAAATTGACCCGCAAGCTAAAGGGTAGATGGAGGATGATCCAATGGCTAGCCATTCTTTCTGGAGCCGAGGCTAACAAAAGCTGGAAGGTAAGCCTGGATCATAAATCTGGTTAGCTGTCTCCAGTCTCGAAGATCCATCCTGAGTTTAGGGCTGCACAAAACAATTTTAGCTGACCCTAAATTAAAATGAACAAAAATAAAATATGGTTGATTATTTCTTGCTCTATTGGCCAGGAGGGAGAAACATGTTGTCATGGCCAAGGGTTAGATCCTTCTGGGCAGAGCACATTAAACACACACCCCTCAGAGAACCAAGACTGGATGCCCTGTTTTGTTTTGTTTTTCTCTTCCAGTGTCCTCCCCTTGACCCCACAGGTGTGTCTTTCTAATGCTTCCATGATTAAAATCTCTCCCCTTTCCCTTCCTTTGGGAGGGTGCTTTAGGGAAGAGCTCCTAACTTTAGGGTGCTTCACTCAAGGACCCAGGCAAGTCTCCAGTTCATGGCAGCAGCTCTAGCATGGCGCGAAGGGGGGAGGGTGCTCCCAGCTGTGTGGAAAGGTAGCTGGGAATCTAAAGGCTGATCCAGGGAAAGAGGCGTCCACAGTAAGTGGGAAGATGGCACCTGCCTGGTTAGGTAATTTATTCAAACCTAGGCCATTCTTTTCTTTCTTTTATTTATTTTTTTTTTAAGAGTTAGAGATCGATCTTTATTCAAAACTCTGATCTGCCAGGTTAGCGTTTTTCACCAGTTTGGGGAGCAGAGACCTCCACAGGCTTCACAGTCTTTTGTTCAGGTGCTGCTTTGGTAGGGGCCTGGGCAGCAGCCATTGCTGTCTTCCTGGATGCCTTCCTGTTAGCCTGTTTTGCTTCCTTGGCGGCCCGGGTAGCCTGCTCTTGCTGAGCTTTCCTAACTTCTGGTTTCTGATTCCTCTTGGCCATGATATCAGCAAGAGATGCACCAGTGACAGCTTGCTGGAATTTGACTGCGAGATGGTTCTTTTCAAATCTAGACCATTCTTAACCCCTGGCACTGGATTTTCATGGCTTTTGCTTTTGTGTTTCTGTTTTATTAAGTATAGAAACTCAGAATGTGTGGAATTTCCTGATTTTTAAGTATTGGAAGCAGATATATAAAGAGAATCTTGTTCAGTTATAATTCCTTGGAGACCTAAGGACAAGAAAAATTATGTCTGGGGGCAAAGTTATTGGGAGGCCCTGCATTAAACCTCTCGGGTTAAACTGAGTTGCTACCAAGACCATTGATTATATAGATTGTACATTGGTCATTAATGTTATTCTGAGAGAGTGGGGGAAGTGATGTGGCACCCAGGACTCCCATGACTCCTGGGGTTGGGAGGGCAGAGGGATTCTTTTTTTAATTTCTTTTTCTCTTTTCATCAATTCACATTTTTGCTTCCCCCACCTTCACTGATCTACTCTGAGACTTTAAAGTGCTGGGGCCTGAATTCATCTTCTTTAGCTGACAGCGTGGGAAGTTTTATCATAGACCTGACAGTCCAGTAAATGCCTTTGTCCAGATTTTATGAATAAATGGAGGGATGAGATGGAACTTGACTGTAGCTATCTAGAAGCACAGAACATTCCACAACCTTGGTCTCTCTATGAAGGTCCCTTAAATCAGTTTTTATTTTTTTTTCCTTATTCATCACCCTTCATACAGAAACCCAAACGAATATGAAATTGCTTTTGTGCTGTAACATTATTTGATATGTAATCTCTAATATCTGTCAAAACCTGCAAGATATATTCAGGTGGTAGAGGCAGATTGGATCCAACACTTAAGCAGTGACAAATAACTATTGATGACAGGTGACTCAGAATGACAGAGAGAAAATGAACTTCAAGGGGAATAGAAACCACTTTCCATGTTGTAAGCAGTCATTTCCCTGAAGGTCCATACTATGAACTGTGCAGCCATAGACTACATACGGGTTATATAGATGGACTATGGGTCATGCAGCCACAGACTGTGGGCCATGCAGCCATAGACTGTGGGTTATGTAGATGGACTATGGACTGTGCAGCCACAGACTGTGCATTATGTAGATGGACTATGGACTGTGCAGCCACAGACTGTGGGTTATGTAGATGGACTATGGGCCATGCAGCCACAAACTGTGGGTCATGCAGTCATAGGCTTTAGGCCAACTGGTCAGAGGTGTACAGTTGAATCTTACTTTCTGCTACTTTTTATTGCATAACTGTAATAAGGAATCCTAAGCATTTGAATCTTGGTTCTCCCTTCTTTAAAGTCTATAGAACTAATTTAACTCTGTGTGGTTATGACCCCAACATGAGGTACAACTCTGGCATGTGCCTTTCACATATTAGGTTTCAGGGCAGCTTGTCCATTCTGGGGCAGGGGTAGGTAAGGGATGGGTGTCAAGAAGTGCCCCTTTTCTCTTGCCCTGAGGTTCACAGCAGAGGTTCATGTGTTGAAAGAACAGATTAGCAAGAGAAAAGCAGACACATTTACTTACCAAGTATTATGTGAGAAAGAAGCGAAAACCCTAAAGATTCAGGCAAATCTGTGTATTTTTATGACAGTCATGCAGAAGTGTGATAGGAATATAACAGGGTCTACCCAAGGGTGACAAACTAGGCCAGGGGTGGGGATGTATCACAAAGCTTGTTTGTCCAGCTTTCTGTTGGTGTCCATGTGCTGTGGGATGTCTTTCTGTATGCTGTGAATATGTGTTGCTCTGATTGGTTGATAAATAAAGCTGCATTGGCCTATGGCAAGGCAGCTTAGAAGCAGGTGGGAAATCCAAGGAGAGAGACAAAGAGAAGAAGGGAAGAGTGAAGAAATGCCAGCCCCACCAAAGGAACAGCGAGATGCCAGCAGACTGGTAATGCCACAGCTATGTGGCAACTTACAGATGAATAGAAGTGGGTTAAGTTATAAGAGCTAGGTAGCAAGAAGGCAGCCATAGGCCATACAATTGGTAATTAATATTAAGCCTTTGAATGATTCTTTTATTAGTGGCTGAGGACCATGGGGCCAGTTGGTACAGGAGGAACTGGGGACCATGGAGCCAGGCAGGACCTGAAAAAACTTACGGCTACACATGTATGGTTTTCGAGAGTATATGTAGCACAGAGGAGTATGGGGAGAATGGAGGGCGAAGGTCAGAGGGTGACTGTATTAGTCACTTGTCTTGTTACTGTAACAAAATACCTGACAAAAGAAACATAGGAAGAAAGGTTTATTTTGGCTCCAGTTCTCTAGTGTAGAGCATCACAGTAGGAAAGCCATGGCAGCAGGATTTCTCCAGTGTAGACCATCACAGCAGGAGAGCCATGGCAGCAGGATTTCTCCAGTGTAGACCATC
>CABHPR010148895.1:44039-68908 GCA_902168415.1 Peromyscus melanophrys | reverse complement strand
TCTCTCTCTCTCTCTCTCGGAAAAAATAAAACAAATACAATGCTAATTTCAATTACAACTGTATAAGAAGATGCAAATACTTCTTGATTGGGTAGTCTAGCTAGTTGACAGACCTCTCTCAATATTCTTTTTGTATTTAATGTCCTTTGATTCATTAGATCACTTTTCAAATGATAAGTCCAAGAACAAGAGAAAATTCCTTTTTGCAGTCCCTTAATTACATAATAAGTCAAGAATCAGAGTCAAATCTGAAATGTTTTTATTAATAGTTCTGTTTTTATTTTATTTTTTTCCTTTTAGAGACAGGGTTCTGTGTAACAGCCTTGGCTGTCCTGGAACTTGCTCTGTAGGCCAGATTGGCCTTGAACTCAGAGATCCACCTGCCTCTGCCTTTCGAGTGCTGGGACTAAAGGCGTGCATAATGTGGGAATTTAACAAGGCAACTCCACGTAGTTAAAAAGGAGGTTTATTTTGGGGTAAGTTACAGCCAGTAAAGGGGTTGGTTACAGGACCCGGGAGAGGTGAGGTGTAGTCCAACGGAGCTTTCTAGAGAACTCTGACCAGTCTGCCATCCAGCACACAGGATTACTAGGAACCAAGAGGGCCAGCATATACAGATCTCAGGTCTTAAGGACTCCTGTCTTGGCCCCACCCCAGGGGCAGGTCATAGGTAGGTGTGGCAGTTACCAGAAGTCTCGCTAGGGGTAGTACTGCCAGGTCAAAGCTGGAACAGCTACCCACTACACGTACATCACCACTGCCCAGTTTAGTATTTCTGTTTAGGAAGCACTTTAGTTAAATCAATTCCTATCCACACTCTATGAGACATAAAGAAACTGGAAATAACAGCTCTTTTGAGTGTTCATGATTGGATTTTTTAAGTGGTTGGCTTCTATGATTCTCCCGTCTCTTACTTGTCAGAGCTAATTGTCAAAGACAAATGTTTTCCAGAAAAGATTTTTTTTAATAGCAAAAGTGAACATATTTAGTCATGTTCATTTAAGTTCCATGTTAAATTTCCCTTTACACAACTAGCAACACATTACAAATTATGTGTAGAATGAACAAGACTTGATACAAATGATTTTTATTGATGTTTTACACCTCAAGGACCAAGGAAGAAACTGACACCATTGTTCATCTATTCCGACCATAAACAGTTGTAAAGCTCCGATAAGCCTGTGAGACATAGAAGAGTGATTTGGGAGGTAAACAGAGATACACTGTTAGGATCTTTGTAAGCAGACAGAGCACTTCGTTCTACATATGAAGGTATCTTACTAGTTATGGTTGCCAGAGGGAAGGGATACTTCAATCATTTCCTGGGAATTTCCCCTTATCTTCTTACCTTATTTCCATCCAATTTTCCTATCTTGAGCACAGCATCCCCTTTTGTCACTGTGTAATCTCTACTTCTTAAAAAGTAAGAAATGAAAATGATCACACTACTGGACTCTCAAGGAAGGAGATATGGCAACAGTGAAGTGAGCAGAGTGGTCAAGAAAATGTAAAAAGATCCCTGGGCACTTCTAAGACTTGGGTAGAGTCTGGACTTGGAAAACGAGAAGACTTGACATTAGAAGTGTATCTCACGTCATATGCTTGTTTGAAAAATAAATCGATGTTTTTTTGAGATTGGTAGCTATAACATGAAGATCAAGATTTTATGAGAATTCTATGCCCCTGTGTGTAAACTATCCCTTTAATGGCTATGTGCACCTAAATTGAGACATATAACAGAAATGTTTAGCAAAGCAACATCTAAAATAATTTCACTTATTTATAAAAATTGTTGATTGCCTGCTGTTTTTCTCTTATTAGTTCATAGAACTCAAAAGTCTTATCCCCCCAGGTAGTTTATATTGCTATGAAGAAATACAACTGACTAAAATACAGATGTAAGTTGATGATGAATGCTATGTAGAAAAATGAAGTCCCACAACGTCTCATAAAGTTGTATTTGAACTTATACTTGATGAAGTTAAGAGATTAGGATCAGAACTTGGGGGAAATATTCCAAGTGGACAATACAACAGACATGGAGATCTCAACGTAGAGGAATGCTTGGCACAGAAGTTCAGAGCAAAAAAAGATAAGAGATGATGTAGAAGTGAGCTTTAAAAGGTCACTGAATGTTACATCATAAGGGAGTTGTATTTACCAGTGCTGGGAATTGAACTTAGGACCTCACACATGCTTGACAATTGCTCTATCAGTAAGTTATGTCCCCCAATCCTCAAGAAAAGTCTTACAGATCACGTGTTCCAATTTTCTATTCATATAGTAGACTGGTCTATGAATCTAATGGTTTAAAACACTAAATTTATTTTGCTTTCATATTTGTATTTTTTCAGTGATTTGTGGAAATAGTAACTGTTTACTCCCTGTGTCAGTTTAACAAGGAATTGGAATACTCACTTAAATGAAAAATTCATCACATGACTGCCATTGGTAGTATCTACAATCTGGGACCTCATCTAGAACTCTGGGAAATAAGGCTCGTTTCTTCTCTTTATAATCTTTCTATGGGGTCTTGGGATTTATGACAAAGTGATGCCTGCTTTCCAAGTCTGATTTTTCCGAGAGGATATGGAAGAAACACACAGCAGCTATGTGACCAACCTTGGAAGTCACAGTCTTGTGTCCTCTGCTGATTGCCAGTATAAACATCACACAGAGAGAAGAAACACAAGCTCCATTTCTTGGTTGTAGAATGACAAAGCTCTAGAAAAATGCAAGGGGCAGGCGGACATTCTGTGGCTCTCTTTGGAAAATACAATCTGCACACCAAAACAAAGGCTTTGGAACTTTCTTCAGGTGAAATGAATGACAATGGCAGTGTTCCGTGCAAGATGTCCCTTAAATTTCCAATAGCTCTTTCAGGTTTTTTTTGTTTTTTTTTTTTATGTTGAAAGTAGACTGTGAGAACAAGAACCAAAATGGGACCAAATGTTGACTCTCTTTCTGTAACAGTATGGAAAGTGAAGGTAATTTGTACCAGATTTGTTACAGAGGAACTGATGCAGAGTAGGGAGAGTTTAAATATATATTGAAGGTAGAGCCAAAAGTGTATTAGTAGTAGGGTATAGAAGAAATACAAAGTATCTCCTTCCTGATGTAAATGATTATTTTTACCAAATGAATGCTCTTCCAAAAACTGACTTGAAAACTGATCAAAATACAAACATAATACCTCTTCTAAGGCAGAGGAAAGTTCCAGTACTGCCATGAACTGGGTATCCAAGATGTTAAAAAACAAAGGAAAGTAAACCAATAATTTCATGTTTCCTTTTCCTTGGAGACATTTTCTGGTTTATAAGTAAGGCATATCTTAGAGCTAAGAAGCCGAGCAGAAATATGAGTTTAACTGGCAAAGGAGCTGAATGTCGTTTTTAGTAATTTCCAGGGGCTAATGAGACCAAAGTTGGAGTTCAAGACTATGTGAGTAGCCAAAATTAGAAGGAATAACATCTCAAAGGATAAGAGTGCAAAAATAAGTTCTTTTTAAGGGATCTAGTTGTTTGATGCTGATTTCTTTTTCAGGAAGACTTCCAAAAAGCCTATACACTGAGAAGATAAGTAGGCTAAAAGTTCAGATGAGCTCTCAATAGTGTCCCTCTTTGGATAGGCAGAATTTGATGTTCAGAGGTGAACAGGGATGGGATAACTTGCTAACACCCAGGATTTACAGCAAGGACCTGGAAGGACTACATTCCAGGGTTAAGGGAAAACTGAGATGGAAGAGCCTTCACAAAGAAGGCATTGCTCACCAGAGAATCATCTTGATGCCAATGTGGATTAGCATAATCTGATCCTATCCTATTGCCTGCTAGAAGGAAAAACATATTCTCCAGATACCCTATAAACAGCTTTACAGTCTCTCACAAATTCATCCACAGTTGTGCTAGCTCTCTTAGGTTATTGTGACCAATTACTTGACAGAAACAACTTACGAGAGGGAGGTTTATTTTGGTTCACAGTTTCAGAGGGATCTCAGTACATCATGGCAAGAAAGACCAGGAGACTTCATGCTATGGGAGCTTTTCACAGAGACTCCTTACATTACATAGGACCTAGAAGCAGAGATAGAAGGCTAGGACCAGAGGCAAGTACAGCTCTCAAAGGCCCACCCCTTGAGACCTACTTCAGTCAGCCAGATATCACTTCCTAGAAGGTCCACAGCCATCATAATAGAACCCAGTCTAGGGACCAATCATTCAAATAATGAGTCCATGAGACAGGTTTCATGTTTAAATAACTACAAAATTGTCAGATATTATAAAGGAAAATAATAATAAAACAGTAGAAATAGAATTATGGTTTCTTATGAATATATAAAACAACTGGGCTTAATGCATTCAAGTAAGGACAGGAAATTTCAGAAATTGACTTAAACTCATATAAAAATTCTGAAATTGAAAGGTGTATCAAATTTAATAAAAACTTAATATAGAGATGTAACACTATACACTTGGTTAAAATGCTATGTTAAATTCATATAAAAAGAGATTAGTGTACTAGTAGCCACGTAAGAAAAAAATGTTGAAAAGTAGAGAGAGAAAGGAGAGTAGAAAGGACATGGAGAGAGAGAGATAAGAAGCATGTCATACAATGTCAAGATATTTAACCTATACACAATTAAGTTTCTAATAACAAGAATGATAGAAAGTGGTATAAAAACAAAGGTATATTATTTTCTAAGACAAACAAAATCCTCCAAGTTATTGTTTCAAAAGATACTATAACCACATGGAGTCACAACATAGTAAAATGATCAAATCCTCAGAACACTGAAGAAATAGTTACAGGAAAAAGAAACATTAGCTATAAGAAAGTCTTATATTAAAACAATAAGAGCATCTCTGACTTTTCAACAGAAATGGTAGAAGCCAAAAGTTAGTGGAATGGCATCTTCGCTGAAACAAAATAACTAATAATCTAGAATTCTATATCTTAAGCAAATATTCCTTTAAAAAGAGGGGCTGTCACAGCAGTTAAGAACTGCTCTAACAGGGAAGTTGCATTCAGTTCCTAGTACCCACACCGGGCAACTGTGCTCCAGCTCCTGTCTCCACCACTATAACACTGGATCTACAAGGCTTATATCACAACTCTTGGCTATTTACATGGTACTCTGGGATCTGAACTCAAGACTTCTTGCTTGTAAGACAACGTTTTACCATGTAAGCCATTTCCCCAGTCCCCAACTGCACTCTGTGTTCTCTACTAGGACATAAGATTCCCTACAGAATTGGAGGGTGGGGGGAAGGATACATATTAAAATTTGTTCAGCAAGGTCATTAGGCAGTAATGCTAATGTTGAGGATTGTAAGGCTTCTTATGAATACATCTCCTTTAACTTTTCCCTACTCATCTCTTCAATGAGGCCCAAGAGACTAAATGAAGAAGGAAAAGGTAAGTTGTATGTGTGTGTGTGTGTGTGTGTGTGTGTGTGTGTGTGCATGTGTTTATCTTACCAACTCACTAAACTGTAGTCAGAAGGTTTCACTGATCCTGCCCTGCCCACAGTCCCACAGTTGCTTATAAAATAATTACTCAGAGGCTTATATTAATTACCAATTACATAGCCTATGGCAGGTTTCTTGCTAGCTAGCTCTTAAAAATTAAATTAACCCATTTCTATTAATCTATGTTTTGCCACGTGTTCCGTGGCTTACCAGTCTGCTGGCATGTTGTTCCTTGGGTGGCAAGCTGGTGTCTCTCTGCCTCTCCTTTCTCTTCCTGTCTATCTGCTTGGATTTCTACCTGCCTCTAAGCTGCCTTACCATGGGCCAATGCAGCTTTATTTATCAACCAATCAGAGCAACACATAGTCTCAGCATACAGAAAGACATCCCACAGCACTAAACAGTTTTCCACTGCACACATTTTAATGATTGCAGAGTTCCTTGAAATTTATGCTTGCCACCAAATTTTTGTTGATGACCACTTAACTAAAATATTTACCATTTTGAATATTGCTTTGATAAATATATCCACAACAGTGGGATGACAGACTTCAAAAGCACCTGCCACCAAGCCTGATGGCCTAGGTCAGTCCCAGGACTCACATAGTGGAAAGAAAGAACCTGTTCTTACAAGTGTCCTCGACTATCAAAGCACACATATTCACACATCTATCCTTGGGCTCGTTTTTGGTTCTTCCTTGGGTTTCTTAAAGGATACTCTGCATCAAAAATATGCCTGATTATGGATTCTAATCCTAGCCACTAGACCACCAGGGAACAACACACTCAAGGGCAACTAAAAGGAAGCTCATAAATATCCTCAGAAAAGGGGTATTTATTCACATTTCTACAAATGGTGCCTGAGTGGTTGCTTTTTGGCATTCATCAGTCCATGTATCATATTCTGATCTTTGCTAATTCAGATTTTTCCATCACATTTAAAGTTCCTTGAATTCCAATATGGAGTTTTCATATTTTGTTCATTCTATTAAAATATCCCTACATCTAGAAATTCTTAGATGTTCACAAAGTTATATTGGCTATCTCCTGACCACTTTTGGATGCTTGGGAGCTCACTAGGCAGTTGTTTTTGTATTTGTCTTCATTCTTGAGCTCTGTTTCTCATTAGACCAACTTTCCACTGATTCGGGCATTTCTATGTAGGGCATCATACTTTGCATAAGTAATGAGATAAACTTTTGGTTTTGTGTGTTATTTTTTATTGACTAGTCTTCCAGAATAATTTTATTGCAAAGATAGTAAGCATGATTACATTTATGTTTATTTTTTACCATCCACATAACAGTGGCTTTGATTTGCGATAACTGTAATTTGTCATACTAAGCATTCTCTTTTCAGTTTCCTGACAGATTTTTAATTAAAAAGTAATTAGTCTTATCAAAGGCATTTTAGCATTTATAAAGTAAATATATTTCTGTGTTCTTTATAATTGTAATGTGGGAAATTCTACTAATATATGTAACAATAATAATGAATCTGAGAAGAAATGGGGGTACACAAGAAGAGTTAGAGGGAGGAGATGGAGAGTTATCTACACACAGTATTCATACATTAAATTATCCAAAAAATAATAAGGTTGTGAAAGCTCCTAATGTTGAGACCTCACTAACCTTCTAAAATAAATACTTCTTATAAATCCTGTCTACTTGTTAATGCTGTAGTGAATTTGCTAATTTTTACTTATGATTTTATATTATTTAATCTCGCTTCTGCTTTCTCTCTTCATCATGTTAGTAGACTATGCTAGCCACAAGTAATGAATGAACTACCAAGTCTGTAGATTTAGGCAATCTATAATAGCTTGGACACTAAGAACATAACTTAGTATGAAAAGGCTTTTCTAGTTGTGTACCACGGGACCTCTGGGAGGAGTGGGAGAGGAATAATTGTCTGCCTACTCTGCTGCTTCCTTTTGTGGTTATTCATACTTTGGTTGTACTTGTTTTAACTTTTCCCTGTTTGCACTTTCTCAGTTTATATATTTCTTAGCAAAATCATGTATTTCATCAAATGTTAAATAGATTAGCAGAGAATTATAACAGTATTGTGTTCTAAGTTGTGTGTGGTTTTGGAACTTAAACTAGGGCTTTTGTTTTTGTTTTTGTTTTCCGAGACAGGGTTTCTCTGTGTAGCTTTGGTGCCTGTCCTGGATCTCGCTCTGTAGACCAGGCTGGCCTCGAACTCACAGAGATTCTCTGGCTCTGCCTTCTGAGTGCTGGGATTAAAGGCGTGCACCACCACCACCACCACCACCCAGCAACATCATCTTTCTTATTTATGATGTTAGATATTTGGACTTCTAATGTTTTTTATTGATTAGAAGAGACAGGGTTTGCCTGTCCTTTTCAACAATCCTTATTTACAAGTACTTACTCACTTTTTTTTTTTTTTTTTGGTTTTTCGAGACAGGGTTTCTCTGTGTAGCTTTGCGCCTTTCCTGGAGCTCACTTTGTAGACCAGGCTGACCTCGAACTCACAGAGATCTGCCTGCCTCTGCCTCCCGAGTGCTGGGATTAAAGGCGTGCGCCACCACCTCCCGGCTACTTACTCACTTTTAAATGTATTATTTTCTGGTTTTATGTACCTGGATTTGGCTCTCTAGCTTTTATTAGGGTTTACTCTGTTGCAAGTTTTTTTTTTTTTTAGCTTTTTAAATCTCAATTTATATTCAATTAATTTTAAAATTTATGTTATGGTGTTAGGAATGAACTCAGGGCCTTGTGTGTCTTAGGCAAGTTCTCTGTTACAGAGTTTCATCCTCCACTTTAATTTTTTTATCTTTATCAAATAAGGTATTTAAATGTATGAATATGTATATCTTGGTTATGGCCTATATGTACCCAACTTTTATTGGAGAATTTATTCACAAATAAGTTCAAATACCAGTTTTTGATAAATGCATCAAAAAGTTCATATTCAAAAACCATTACTATACAAGAACTTGAGAACAGAGTGAGATGATGAACCCAGACAGGTGGCTTCCTGTGTTTTTGTTTTTAAAGGAATGTTGTCCTGGAGTGGTCTTTTACATAAGATATACATAAAACTAAAAAGATATTCAACAGATTACATGGGTTTCTACACATTGATTATTTTTTTTTATGTGAGGAGTGATTTTACTTATTCCATTTTATAGTTCCAGACACATATCATCATTTACAAAAGTTAGGGTAGAGGGTCCTGTAGAAAGCACAGAAGTTGCTGCTTACAGGCTTGCTCTGTTTCATACGCAGTTAATTTTCCTACACAACACCTCCTCATGGATGATGCTGCCCACAGTGCAATCAGCCCTCCAACATCAACCATTAATTAAGCTAACAGGGAGATCAGCCACATGCCAGACAAATACCTATGATAGAAGGTTTAGGGAAAGAAAAAAAAACCCAGAGAAAGCACACTTAGGTTCTGACCAGCACCCAAAAGACAAAGACAGAAAAGAAGACAAAGGAAAGGTTGCGCCTTTCGGGGTAGGGACTGAGAAAGGTAGGTAGACCCAGCAGACTCTACTGGTGGCCCTGCAGCAACTACAGTAAGGGGAGAGACTCTGGGGAGGGGAGATTCCTGTCTCCTTTAAATGAATCATTATTCCTGCCATTTCTTTAGCATGGCTTAAAGTGTGTCAGCCACCTGCAAGGGTGGTCATTTGACCAAGTGATTGACTGGCCCAATTGGATCAACACAGGTAGACTCCATTCTTTACTGTAATAGGAGCATCTAATGACACCTGCTTTTATAGTAGGTACCACATATCAACACTAATGACGCCTGCATTGATTGAATCCACACTCTTCTACTACATTTTGCATGTTCTCATCCTTCAGAACCACAATAATGAAAAGACTGAGTCACATCGGTTAAGTCGCAAGAGAGTGAGTGGCACAGCCAGAACTCAAGCCCTAAATGTTCTAGAGCCTTCTTTTTAATTTCTACTACACTACCCACCAAAGGATTTAAAAGTGTGAAACCACAAAACCATGGGAAAAATATTTGTTGGCCCAGAGAAGTCTGGATAACATGAGCCAACAGTCCTTTCAATGCTACATCACCATTAGAGAACCCGTGCCACACACAGAGAACCCCAGAAAGATGGTTGAAGACACATTCTCTGCAACCCCAAGGGGAATTATGCCCATTGTAATATTAGCATTAGTATTAAAACTATTCAATGCATTTTCTTCCAAATCATGTATCAATTTTCCTACTCAAAAGAGTCTAGTTTAAAGGACTGTATTAGTTACTTTTCTCATTGCAACAACAAGAAAAGCACCTTAAGGGCTTATTTTTTGCATCAGAGTTGAAGAGAAGACATTCTATTACAGAGAGCATACAGGTGGCTGGTAGCTCCATATTGGCAAGAGTGTACCACAGCGACATACCTCCTTACATCTTGGTGGAACAGGTTACGTCTTTAAAAAGAACAGGCAGTAGATCCAGGCCCATGCTAGTGACCACTTCTTCCATATCCTATAATTCCACAAAGTTTCAAAACAGCACCACAGCTAGGGTCTAAGTTTTTAAACTTGTACATTGATGGGGGATGTTTTCCACTCGAACCACAACAGAGCCCTTACCTCAGAAGTAACCACATTCAAAAAAGAAGTGTGTGATGTCATTTGCCTGTGTTCTCAGTGTTGGGAAACAGGTGGACAGTCCCAACAGATCACAGGGTGTGCCCTCTACAGAGGCCACCCTCAAAGGATGTTTTCTTTCTCTTCCATAAGTTCTTTCCAAGTTGGCATGGGGCAGGAGCTTGAGTTCTGCTCCTGGAGCATCCTTTGTTTTCAAAAACCAATACTCACTTCCTCATTTTCTTTGGCAAAAAATAAAACAACAGAAATAATAATAACACTTGGCACTAACAGTGAGAACCCAGGGACACTAATTAAGCCACTCCACTGAACGGCTGCATACAAGAGGGACACTAAGAAAATTCACTCAAAACCAATCTGTCCATAACTCACACTTTTCCTGTTTCATTCCCGCTTTTTTTTTTTTTTTTTTTTTATATATATAAGTTTACCGTGCTTTTGTAAGGATGAGACAAAAGAGCCTCTTGTTTCAGCTCTCATTCTGGATGGTTGGGAGGGTACTTTGCGGGTCTTTCTTTGCAGGGAACAAATGTGTGGTACTTTTTGTCCCGCGTCTCCCTCCTTGCCAAGCGCTCGTGAGTGTCTCTCAGATCTTGTGCTTGCATGGTCACGCAGTACCTTCTTTAAAAGGGAAAAAGAAAAGAGCTCGAATAAAACAAACACTTGATATTGATCTAAGCTCACTGCAAAGGGGAGTAATTAAAGGATGGATCATTGTTTCTCTGAGGTAATTTTCAATCGCCCCCACAATAAGTTCTCCACCCTGATTATGGAGCTGAATTCAGAGATTTAGGCTATTGTGTTGGCGTTTTTCCTGCTGTACAGCTCAATTGAATCACCCTATGAATGTGGTCAAACCAGGTTTATTTGAGTCTTGTTTTAGGAAGTCCCAACTTAGCCATAAGCTGTTTTTTGTTTTTTGCTTTTTGCTTTTTGAGACCCTGGACAAATAACTTGAATAACAAGAAAGAGTTTATAGAAATGTAACTGTGTCAACAAGAAATATGTTTCCATTGACTTAGTCCAACTGGATCACGTGTTTATACCATTCAATTATAATAAAAGAGAACAAGGACTTCAGATTGAAGGGATAGCTCAAGGAGATTTCCTACATTCTGTGTGTACATCTAGTATCTAGTGCTTATCTAGTATTGGCCCATCCACACTATAGGTGAAAGAAAATGAATAGTTTCAGTTGTGCTGAAAATAAATTAATTCTCTTTCACAGTGGCAAGTCTTCAGAACACTGTCCTCATTTAAGAAAAAATAGGGAAAACATAAACTACTATTTTGTTGAATTGGTTTGACTTTTGCTGTATTCTACTGTAAATACTGATGTACTCATACTTTTGATATCTGATACTAGATGCAGTGCTTAGGGTGTTCTGTCACCCTTCATATACAAGTCTTGCCCCCCCCCACTCTCCACCTCTCCTCCTTCTTTCCTTCCTTTATCCTTTGCTCTTCATTCTCCTTCCCTTTTTCTTCCTTTATCTTTTGCCCTTTCTTTTCCTCCTTCTTCTTTTCTTCCTCTTATTTCATTCCTTTTCTAAATACATGTCATGTCATCTACTTTTTTTCCTGATATTTCCTCATCTAAAATAGACTATAAGTTCCCTACAGAGACAAGAGTGTACTTTTCCCATTTTGCATTTTTACCCATTAACTTAGTCTTGTAAACTCAGGAGATGGGGAAGAAATGCTTGTTACTAAGATCTGGAATTTGCTCAATGAAAGAATAAGTGGGAAAATATTAATATAACACATGTAGGCTATTATTACAACAAAAATATCAATTTATGAAGCATGTGTGATTTATGAAGACCCTATATGTGTACTGTATAACATGACCTGTAAGGGACTTGTTTATTAGTTCCATTCTTCATCTGTTCAGATGGAGACTCTGTGAGGTGTGGTTCAGGAAGTAGGGCAGTGCTAAAGAGTGAAGAGCTGCCACACTGAACTAAACTCTGACTCACTGCAAAGCATGGCCTCTTTCCATTGAGCCATGATGCCCTTCGTGAACGCAGTGAAACATCACTTACTATTGTTTGCATTTGTCCCCTGGAATTAACGTGCTGGAAACTTAATTTCTCAGTGCAGCACTGTTGGGAGGTTGGGCCTTATAGAAGATACTTGCACCAGGAGAATAGACCCCTTATAAATGGATTAATGTCATTAATGTCTTTTCCTCGGAAGTGAGTTAGATATTATGCTCCACTTTCTTTCCTGAGCATGTGTCTCTTTGACTATTCACTTTCATCCATGTGTTGAGTTAGCAAGAGGACCTCACCAGGAGAAGAGGATATTACCATGCTCTGAACTCTCTTGCCTCTGGAAATATGAACCCAAAGAAACCTCCTTCATTTAAAAATAACCCAGAAATGGACTGGATCTAGTGGTGCCAGTGGTTGAGAAGCAAAGGCACATAGATAGATCTCTTGAACTTGAAGCCACCCTCAAGTACATAGCAACTTGAAGCCAGCCTTATATACATAGACTTGCTATGTACATAGTGATCTTGTTTCAAATAAAAGCATAAGTAAATTATATATATGGATTATATAATAATATAATTATATATGGATATATGGATATATATATATATATATATATATGATAGATAGATAAACAGATGATGGATAGATAAACTTTTCAGAGAAGAAATTCCCAGAAGATTTTGGTAGTTTGATGGGGGTCTGGGGGATGATGGTGGTACAGAAGACCTAGTGTGGGCTGTGATGCAGCTCAGTGGTAGAATACTTGCGTAGAACACACGATGCCCTGGATTTGATCCATAGAACTCCTTCTTCACCACACACACTTTTACACATTTACATCTAGAAGAAATATTGGTTGATTCCTCTTAGGAGTCAAAAGACTGAGAAGTTGGAGACTTTTTTTTTTAACCACATACTCTATTTTATGTTTTGAGTTTTATAAAAGGCAAAAGATAAATGAGACTGCCACTTTCCCAAGAATCTCTTGAATGTGGAAGTTAAACAATGTACCTAATAATACTAGCAATTCGAAAGTAAGGTCCTGTGTTTATCAGACATCATAATTTGTTACTGAGTGGTGGCGGCGGCACATGCCTTTAATCCCAGCACTCAGGAGGCAGAGGCATGTGCATCTCTGTGTGTTCAAGTCCAGCTTGATCTTCAGAGTGAGTTCCAGGACAGCCAGAACTACACGGTGAAACCATGTCTGGAAAAACCAAAAACAGAAAAAGGGGACAGGGTGAGAAATCATAATTTGTAAAGTATTTTGCATATGTCATATAATTCAACTATAATTCTGTAATTGTTTTCCTTTCTTTTAAGTCTCCATTTATAGACAAAAAAACTTAATCAGTTTTACATGGGTCACAAAAATAATAGATGGCCTGCTAATGTTTTGACCTTAAGTTCAGTGTTTTCACCATACAAAAGATAAAAGAGATAAATAGTCCAGAAAGATAAAGAACCTGTCTAGGTTGTTAGAATAAGGTAGACCAGATAAAACCCATGTCAAAAGAAAACTAACAATAATTCAAAAGACTGCATATTTATATATATTTAGAATAAGAAAAGCCATTTCACAGACCCAACATTTTGAAATATTATTGAGAGGCTATAGACTTGGTCATGTTCAAATTTGCCTTTATCATCTCTGTCAGAATGGTTGGCTAGAAAGAAGAAACACACTCGAGAAGAACAAGTGAAGCCTGAGATTAGTCAGGAGACAAAAAGGGAGTCTATAATTACTCTAATGAGCTTGAATCTCATTACTTGTACAGATTACATCCAGGATACGAAAAGAGCTCATGCTCATGCTTCGGACACAGAGCTGCAGGAAGCATGGGCATATGGACGTACCCAATCTTCAAAGGGCTCCAAAAACTACTTCTTGGGAGCCATAGGCTACAAATGGAGTTTGACATCTGTTCCAAACATAAATCTAGACAAGAGTAACAAAGTAATGGCTTAGAAATCCTTAAAAACATCTCAGTCACAGAGTGGAAACAGTGTTTCAAATGTTATGCTATGTTATGCTATGTTTACTAGGGCTTCCATAAACATGTATCACCAATTGGGTGGCTTAAGCAATAGAAATTCATTTTTAAAATAATTCTGGAAACCAAAGTATGGAATCAAGGAATTTCCCCAGAAGCCTCTTTCCTCTGCTTAGAAATCCCCATCTTTTGCTATGTCTTCACATAGTCTTCCTGTCACACTTTGTTTAAATTTCCTCTTGTTACATGGACACTAGTCAGGTTGAATCAGCCTACCTTAATATTACTTTTATGAAATTACTATTTATCTGCAAAGGCACATTTTGAAAGAGAAACATGGAAACCAACCCAGCCACAAAAACCTTTGACCTACAATCTATCCTGCCTACAAAATATGCTAGGGCAATGGTGGCCCAAAACTTATGGGACTGGCCAACCAATGTCTGATTTTAACTTAAGGTCCACTCCATGAGAAGGAACCTAAACCAACACTGCTTAGGTAATCAAGACCCAGAGACTAGATAGCCCAAAGGCCTAAGGTAAAACCAAACATGACTGGTCAAAAAAAAAAAATCTGTCATGTTCTGCTATACTCCTAGGTCAGTGCCTTATCCAGTCATCATCAGAGAGGCTTCCTCCAGCTGCAGATGAGAACAGATGCAGAGACCTACAGCCAGACATTATGGAGAGAGAGAGAGAGAGAGAGAGAGAGAGAGAGAGAGAGAGAGAGAGACAGAGACAGAGACAGAGAGAGAGACAGAGACAGAGACAGAGAGAGACACAGAGAGAGACACAGAGAGAGATGGGAGGTCTCCATCAAACCCCTTCCCTCCAAGCTCAGGGAATCCTGCAGAAGAGGGGGTAGAAAGACTGTAAGAACCAGAGGGTGTAGAAGACACCAGTAGAATAAGGCCCTCTGAATCAACTAAGCAAGGAGCATATGAGCTCACAGAGCCTGAAGAGTAAGCACAAGGCCTGCAGAGGTCTGAATGAGGTCATGTGTGTGTGTGTGTGTGTGTGTGTGTGTGTGTGTGTGTGTGTGTATAATACAGCTAATAGCTTAGTATTTTTATGGGACTCTTGACTGTGAGAACAAGTGGGTTTCTGACATTTGTGCCTGCTCTTGGGACTCGTTTCCTCCTGTTGGGCTGCCATGTTCAAATTTGATATGATAGTTTTTGCTTCATCTTCTATTTTATTCTGTTATGTTTGTTTTTTGTCTCTCAGAAACCTGTTCTTATCTAATGAGAGACAGAAAGGGAGTGGGTCCTGAGGAGGAGGGGGGGCATAGAGGGAGGGGAAACTATAACTGGGATATATTGTATGAGAAAGAACCTATTTTCAATAAAAGGGGGAAAAGTTCTAAAAGAAAAAGAAAAGAAGAGAAGAAAAGAAAAAACAACTGCTGAGTAGGTCCCAAGGTAGAAGGATGTCAGCAGAGAAGCAGCAGGAACCAGTTTACGTCCTATTAAGCCAGGTGCATGACCACCAAGGACACAGTGTCCCACGTCAGCAGCTGGAATGCGAGGGCCTGTGACATCAAGCCAGCCCACAGGCTATTTTTTAATCCCCTGTGAATGAAAAGGATTTTTGTACTTTTCAAATATTGTAAAGCAATAACTGGAAGATAAGTGTGCAGCCCAAACCATATGTATGACTGCAAAACCTAAAACATTTATTCCCGCTCCCTTTACAGACCTTCTCTGTACAGTCAAGCCTTCTATTCTTCTGACATTCATAATCATGTACAGAAAAAGCCACACTGGGATGAGGATGCTCTTATGACAGGGTGATGGTTAACTTGGACCTCTCCATGTTAAGGATCAAAAAAAGTAGACTTTATTGTCCTGCTTCTGAGATAGTGTTTGTAGAGAGTTTCTGCATCGCAGTGGGAGAAAAGTGTAGTGTAAGGACTCAGAGGATCTGATTGCCTGGGGACAGCATCAGGATTGGCTGAGAATCTCAGGCTGTTTCCATGGCCCCAGTGCATCCTAACGTCCTAATCTGCAGAGCAAGGCTAATACCTTCCTGTCCTTCATGGTTGTTGTGAGGATCTGGTGGGATGACTTCAGAGTCGAAAGTGAGATACAAATAGAGCTGTTATTATAGATGATGACATCATCAGTCCTTAATTATGGCCACTTTGGGGGAAGATGAAAGTCACGGATAAATTAAGTCATTAGTTATTAGTGGGGCTTCCTATGCATTTAAAAATATCTTTCCTTATTAAATCTTTAATGGTACTGTCAAGTGTCCAGATAGGCGCAAGTCAAGGTTTTTAATCTCTTAATTCCATAAATGTATATATTTGTTGATTGTACAGTTTGTGCTTAGTCCCTTTGGAAGGGAGCAATCAGCAATGATGTCAGGAGGAGCAGAGGCCAAGCTTGGAATCTTTACATGTGGATACGAAGCAAACCAAACTATCAACGTCACTAGGAAAGCTTACTTCTCATTAAAAGTTTTCTTCATTTGTCTTTTTCATTTTATTTTTTTCAATTTTGACACAAGCTCTCACTGTTGACTGGATTGAATTAGAATTCACTGGGCAGCCCAAGCAAGCCTTGAATTTCCTTCCAATCCTCCTACTTCAGCTGCTGGAGTTTAAGAGATCACAGGCCTGTACCATCAGGCCTGCAAACCAGCTTTTCATTAGGACCGAAATTAAGAATGACCTCACTGGCTGTGCCGCAAACTCAAGCACAGTCTGCACTTTCTTTTCTAGGCAGAAACAATACTGTTTTGTTTTGCTTTTGTTACCTTGCGGCACAGCGCAAAGAAAGACTACATTCCCCATCATCCTTGACCATTAGGTTGAAACACATGACATCATTCTGACCAATGAATTTAAGCAAAAGTGCCTTGAGTCACTTCTGGACCAAAAGGGTAAGAAAACACAGGAAGTTTCCAGTCTCCTTTGCTGCACTTATGGAGGCTTCATGTCAAGACGGTAGAGTTAGAAACAGCAGCAGCAGGGAGCTCTGGGCTGTATTTGAAAGGAGGTACCTGGAGAAATACAGTGTCTCCACTGTATGAAGAAGAATTTGTGCTGTTTTATTTTCTTTTTCTGTCCAAACACTGAGATTTTCAGCTTATTTGGTAAGGCACCTTCTTCCCCATATCTAAGTGATGGTCCTTCCAAGCTGGGTAGCACAATCGGTATTATTCTCAGTTATTACTGCAGCCATGAGCAGAGTTATTCCTCCACACTTGTGTTCTTTGTGCTTTGTTTCTCTGTCTCCACTGGAACCTTCAGACTAATGAATCACAGGTATTTGTGGCTTGTACAGTGTTTACTGATCACATCTGTGTTTCACATACCTTAGGTCCTTAGTTTTCTTCTGCTAAATGCTCTTTCTCCCAATATCTCTACATGGCTACCTTTCTTATCTTCTTGAACTCTGCTAAATCCTCATCATTTCAATGAGGACTACTCTGATTATCCTAGATACTGTAACCTACACCTAGACACACACTTCAAATCTCTCCTACCTTACTCTGTTTTTATGTTGCTTTTCTTGTAGCAAATTCTGCCCTCTAAGAAATTGCATAATAATTAAGAAATAATTAATAAATCTGTTTCTGTTTAATATATTATATGGGTAGAAATGATCTCTGAGTACACAATATTACTGATTTTTAGAGCTGATTTGTCATGGAAAAGGTTTGGTCCCTAACAGCAGGGGCTGTAAATATAGAAACAATTGCTCAAAGATACCCAGAGGCTGTCACTTTTGTGTGTCTAATTTCTCCAAGGCTGGTAAACCCCAGGAAGAAGCTTCAATTTTAGAAGTACCTTGTCAGTTAGGGAAATTCAGTCTAATCTGGATGTCTTCAACGGCACCCACCCCTCCAGGCTCTGCTGGAAAAATTAAAGGATGCTGGCAACTGAAGCTAATGGCTGTGGATGAGTCAGTACAAGTGTTGGACTTTCTTGGTAAGGAGGAACCTTACTGTGCTGTGCTCTCTGTACTGGCTGGCACTGTTTGGGGCTGACTCCTGGATGCCAGATGTAATTCACTGATGAGTCTTCAGAAGAGAAACTCGTGTCTACACACTTGACTGGGGTCAAAGTCCCTTACTCGTGTAGTTCCCACCTCAGCCCTAAATGACTGGTCACACTTCTGTGACTCTTACCTATAGTCCCCAAATAGCTGCTAAGTAGTCTGACAACAATTTACTCTTGCCCCAGAGAAACAAAGTTGGGTTCCTCCTTACCAAGAAAGTCCAAAACATATGGAGTGTGAGTTCTAGAAGGTTCCTGGTTGATGTGGATGCAGCTGATCCAGTAATAATGCTTGAGGTGGGGAACTATAAAAAAATGAGTATCCCAGGAGCATCACAGCCACAAGCACTGAGGAGTGCATGGCACCTGGTATCAGCATGTTTTCTTCCTCTGGTATGGCAATGACAAACTCATCCTGGCCCAGGTTAGAAGGTGCTAATATTTCAGAAGAAGATAGGACTTAGGAGTGACAATGAAGAGAAAAAAAATCTTCATATCTCTATAATATCTTTTATTTAACAAAATCATCATTTTGCAATCATTTGCTTTAGTAATCATTACTTTTCTATTATATTATTTCTGGTTAATTAAATGCCATCAGTTATAGTAGGTCATATTATGGTTGTGTTGTGTGAGAATCAGAGTTTATTTTTGTATTTTTTGCCTTTGTGCCTGGACTCACTCCGAATTCTGAGCTACTGGGTGGTTGGTGGTTGAGACAAAACTGGACAAGATTTTCTGTGCTTCTGTAAGTTAACAATTCCTACAATGTCAAAAGACATCAGAGCAGTCTCATACCCTGCACAATTAGTCCTTTCTACCTTCCCAAGTGAGTGCTCATGAACTACATTCTAGCAGTAGATATTCATAGCTTTCTTCTTCTGCCCACATCTGATAAAAATCTCATCTTTACTTTTTGGTCAATTTTTGTTTTCACCACATGATTGTCAGGCAAATGGCTTAACAACTGGGATGGTTTTAACATCGACCAAGCAGAACAAATGCCTATCCAGCTGAAAATGTGTGTGCAATTCCCTGACTGCTTTTGCATCAGTTTAAAGAGACTTTTGCTATGACACAAACCATGGCTTACAACGTTATTAATCTGTAATCTCAGTTTCTTCATTTTATATTTGAAAATAGTCACTTAAAATACAAAATTCCCCTGTTCTAAAGTCTCCTCTTCTCAAGAAAGAATATTCTTTACCTTTCTTCTCATTCTTAGAGGGGACAGTGGCTATGGAGAGTGCTCTGTAAGCCTGCTGTGCAGGGGACCTCTGGTTAACAGCAGTAGGGGTGAAGTGAAGACTTCCTTTGAGGGGATCAGTGATACTATCTGGTCAGATAGTCAAAGCATACATCTCAAATACAAATCACTTTTTATATGGTATGAACTCTCACAATGCTGGATTTTAACGTAAAACATTGGTAGAGAGAACTGACAGTCAGCCAGCATGCTCTAGCAAGGCTGTATAATTGCTTAGATTTGAGTACACTTTCTTTTTTCTGTTTTTCATCAGTACAGGGGATGGAATCTAGGGTCTCATTCATGCTAGCCATGTACTCTGAGGCTGAGTATCCTTTTCAACCTGATAGGCATTTGTTCTGATTGATCAACATTAAAACCATTTCAGCCATTAAATTATTTGGATATAATCCCTCTATTTTCATCAATATTTTGACAAAAGTCTAATGTTGGTTCTTTCAGAATAGATCTTATAAGAGTAATTAAGAGTCTTTCATAAAGCACACCCATAACATAATTAATTTCTTATTTGAAAACTAATACTTATAAAATAAGGAATACAGAATTTCACATTTTTAAAGTTTCTTGTTCTCAATCTTTTAGAATAGTTCACCTAAACTCATCTAATTGCAGATTTTATATCTACAATAATGGATCTTGATAAGCATTCAATCCAGTTTTCACAACATCAACTTTATTTTCACTCATTTATATATTAAGGGTTTATATAGTAATGAGTTAAGTTAAACTGATATCAGGACCCAGTGGACACCTCCAGAGGCAGTTCTTTTATCCCTGAACAAAGTAGTTAGAGATACGTGGTTAGTAACAAACAAAATAATTCATTAAGAAAGGCCATACTTCCATACTTCTAAGGGAGAAAGTGGCTGTAGCAAAGAGAAAGTTTAGTAGTTCAAATGTCCTCTCTGTAAAAAGAGTTGAGATTTGGAACACATAACAAAAGTTTTGGGGGTTATTTGCATAGGACATCTTTCTCACATGTGTGTTCTGTTATATGCAGTTTTACATACAACTTTGTACTTTACCCACCACATTAGCCTCTTAAATCTCTATTCAGGGGTGTGCCGTTTAACAATATAATGAGCATAAGTCTCCTTCAGACACTGGAGTGCCTCTGTACCTGCCAGTGACCAGATTTAGTAGTATTAGAAAAGGGGCCGGCAGCCTTCTTCTTTGCCAACTGCTTTCTTTCACATGCCCACTTTGCAGGTTGCTCAAGCCTTTCCCAGGCCTCACCCTCTGCCTTGCTCTCCTGTCTCAATGTGATGATGAGGACCAGCTCAGCTCTCATAAAACGTTCGAAAGCAAAATAGCTCACCGTGATGAACACGCTGCAGGTGATGGGAGAAAGGTTTGTAGCTGTCTGAGCTCAACTGGTTATTAGCCTCATGGATTTAATCTGTGAGGAACATTGGTATGAAATAGAAACATGAAAATATTGGCATGCCATGATTTTTTGACCCACAGCATCAGCAACTAAATATGGTTCTACAAGTATATTTCATAGAAATGAGAAGTTGGTCTGGTAGTCAAGTGTAGATCAGCTTTACTGGTTGAGGGCTTTGTTTTCGTTTTGCCAACGTGGCATAAGATAGAGTGATCTGAGTAAATAAACCTCCATTGAGAAAATGCCTCTACCCAGACCATCAAGCAAGACTACAGGGCATTGCCTTGCTTAACAGTTGATGTAAGAGTGCTCTGTGCCCAGCTCACTGTGGTTGGTGTTACCCCTGAGTCCTGGTATAGAAGACCAAGGGTATACAAGTCAAGGGACCAAGCCAGTAAGCAATGTTCCTCCAGGCCTCTGCTTTGGTCCTTGTGCTCAGGTTCTTGCCTTGAGTTCCTGCCCTGACTTCCTTGGGTGAGGGACTGTGATATGGAAGTATAAGTCAAATAAACTTGTTCTCCAAGTTGCTTTTGGCCATGGGGTTTTATTAGAGCAGTAGAAGCCCTAAGACCTTAGCTAAGGCAGTTTCTACTATAATATCCCCAAAATGGAAGCACTTTTCCAACACTGTACTTTCTCTTTATGGTTTACGATCTGCATTTGGTAATATCACTATTTTTATGCTAAGCATTTCCACATTTCTTGACTTGGCAGTGGTGGTACACACCTTGGAATCCCAGCACTTGGGAGGCAGAGGCAGGTGGATCTTTGTGAGTTTGAGGCCAACCTGGTCTACAGACTTCTAGGACAGCCAGTGTTGTTACATAAAGAAACTCTGTCTCAAAAAAGAAAAACAATTTTTTTTCTTCTCATTCCAAAAGCAGGTCTAGCCCCTCCAAATGCTATGTGAGTAATTTGGAAAGCACCATACATCATACCAGTCAGGGGACTCATAATATTCATTAACATATTAAAGACTCTGAGAAGTCCCTTAGCAAAAGCCTTTGTTTAGCTTTGTTTACCTTCAGGTTTCATAAATTTATTTGACAAAAGTAACATCTAATCCCAAAGAGCTAATGTTTAACGAAACAAGAAGACCTTGGCAAACACTCCCCAACCAGCATTAAGGAAGGTCCATTCTGTCTTCTCAGTACATTAAACAAATACTATTTTAATATCTAGTAGAAAGAGCACAATTTGTGCAGGTGTCCCAGAACACTATACAAATTTCATCCAGTGGTGAAATAACAAATAGGGAAGCCATAGTACAAAGAAGCATTCTGTTGCTTGCCAGAATACACACAAGCCTGAGACACACTGGAACCAAAGCCCACAAGTCCTGACAATGATTTCTAAGCTGTGTTTACAAACAGAACTGAACTGCAAATAGTTGTCAGGGGCCATTTTTAAGTGGAGCATCTGTTTCAGAACTAAGGGGAAAGGTATCCTCCTTGAACCAGAAATAAAGGACCAGGGTTTGGAGCTTGTGGAGAAAGTAACATTGTATGTCATGGCAGGTTATTGCCATCAGTAATTGAGAAGAACGACACTCTGAAAATCTCCACCAATGGCATCCATGTGAAGACCTGCGGTCTGTGCTCAAAATCTCATGAAAAGGAAGTAGCCATTAGTGCACAGCATTGTGTGCGTGAGATTCTGACCTGAAACAATGACTCTCAGTGGTGTCTAAGATTAAGCAGATTTATGTATTCTGAAGCTTGGTAGGGTAATGGGTGTTTCCCAGCATTTTGGAGTTGCATTCTACATGACATGCTAAGAACTTTCAGAGAATACCTGTGTACCCTCTGCCAGGGGTGAGAGGCAGAAAGTGGTGATGTGAGACTTAAGAATCAGATTTATGGACTTCCTTGCTCCGTCAGCGTTATCTTTGAATATGCTCCCCCCCGCACCCGGCCTTGATGCTTCTGTCACAAACAATATGTTATTTCAGAACACTGCAAAGCTTCCCTCAAGGCCAAGTGAGAGTTGTCAAATAAAGATGAAGAGCCTTTGGCAAAAAAAGTGCTCTTAAAATGTTTACCTTCTCATACCTAATGGTTTTAGATCATATCTTATTAGCCTAGGAGACCATTACATAAAGTACAATTAAGATCTCCTTGACATTTCTAGGCATTCCAATTCAGCTTCGCTAATAGCTATAACTTTATTGCTTTTTTTCTTTACTTTTCTTTATTTTTTTTAAATTTAATGCCACACAATGTTGGAAATGCAGTTTACAATAATGGGGACTACCCAGGGTGCACTTCAGTAATTACACAGAATGTCAACTGGCTCTCAAGCTGAGTCCTGTGTTGATTGCTTTTTGGTGACACTCTCATTTGGGCAGCGTGTGGGAATGACACCTCTCCCCACAGGCTTTTGCTTGGCTCCAGGGCTGTCCAAAAAGTATCCTTTCAGTTTCTGATTTGATCTCTTCAACTGGTCTAATAGCTTCCACTACCGAAAGGAATTAAAGCTAAGTTCAAGGATAGGGTCACAGTTCCACGCACTCCACTGTACTGCCAACAATTTCTGGTTAAGAAATATCTACTATCTATTCATCTCTGTTCTAGGGAATAAAGACGCAAAGCTGAGCATGTCTGTTTGCTGTCTCTTTCATATGCTGAAATAGAATTAGGACATCTTTCTATCCAAAGAAGAATTCCTACACAGAAAAGACTGAACCATAAGCATCTATTCCATACCCTGTTCCCTTTTAATTTTTCTTCTGCTCCTGCTTTCCAGACTGCTCATCATCAATAGCCTTTATGTGGTTCACAATTTGATAAATGATTATTACCTAATATTTATACAGTGTCGACTCTCTATCAAGCTGTGTAATAGCCAACAACAATAATAATAATAGCTCTCTAATAGTATATACACATCAACTCATTGAATCCTCACAGTGAAACTACAGGGTAGATATTCTTACCTCCATGATTTATGTGAAGAAACTGAGGCACAGCGAGACTGACTCATTGTTAACAAGCTAAGATTATGAAGTTTGAACCTTAGTTATTTACAGTCATGAGCCTAATATTGCTCTGCCCTTGGAGGAGAAGTCCTCATAAAGGATGATGGTAAATGAAACTAAACACCATAGAACACACACACACACACACACACACACACACACACACACACACACACACACAAAAAAAAAAAAAAAAAACAGGGAGGAAAAGAACATGGACAAAAATGGACATTTCTCTTAACTATTTCATCCAAGAAGCATAGGGGTTAAAACAAGAATATCCTACATGTGACCTGTAATTGGCTTTAAAACATACAAGACTCATGCTTAGGTTATGTGGCTTGTGTACCCAAGTTGATGTCACAGGAGATGAACCGTCAGTTGAACTAACCAATTTTGTTCTGTCTCTAGAGACTTTCAATTGTTATTAAACACTGAACAGGTAAGTTGCGCTCACTGTCACCAGGGCCCTGGTGCAGGAAGTGAGCAGACTAGGAACCCACACTTGTCACCACATCTGGTTGAAGCAGGCTCCTCCGTTTAGTACACATGATATATTATTTTGATAATTATCAGAAGTAGGAAGCTGAAAGAGGGCCTGCATTGCATTACACCCTTGGCAGATTGAAGAAAGGACATACTGTAGAAGCTTCTGCCAGCAGTTGTTTGCTAGGTGCCCCATAGGGGATCTGGAAAGAAGCAGGTAGCAAGCAAGCAAGTTAATTGTTCTTGGTCACACTGGATCTCAGTAAGTTCAAACTAAACACCGGGGAGGGTTTAAATCATCGTTCAGAGAGTGGCTTTCCCAGTTGTCTAAGAAGCACAGTCATTCTCAAAGCAACACTGCTGAGAATGGATTTCCTTTGTAGAGCACTGCTCAGGCTTTTTATTTGCTTGGGTGGTTAAAGGACAAGTTTGGTGTTGTCCCTGGATTTCTTCAGGGTTAAAACATGAAAGACTAGAAAAATGTTAGTGTTTATTTGAATGCATTCCGGATCCATTCTCATTGTCTCTGAATAAAATGAATTGCATGTCATTTATGTTCTTCTCAAACTATTTATTTACCCCCCCTTTTTTTTCTGAGTTCAAATCCACCAGAGATTCACAAAACTTCTTCCTTCCTTCCTTCCTTCCTTCCTTCCTTCCTTCCTTCCTTCCTT